>CALNHX010003064.1:0-159835 GCA_940337035.1 Agriotes lineatus
CGTCCTCCAGCACTCAGCTCAATAATGGCTTAAGGATAGAAGGCTTTCCAGTCAGTTATTATTCTTGTTAGTATTTTATTCTGTTTCTGCAACTTGAAACTCTTGTGGTTTAGTATTTCTTACTATGATTTCATCATTAAATTGTCTTTTACAGATGTACAGGTACAGGTACAGCTACAGGTAAAAACCCTGTACTCAAACCTTTCTCATTTCACATAAAAAATCATTAATTCTTTTGCTGCACAACAATATGAGTAAAAGCATCAAATGTAACATTTAATTTATATTTCCGTTGATGGTTTTTATTTATGGGTTTCATTAATGAACAATTTTTAAAAATCTGTTTGTGTTGGTGGCACTGTAAGTCTATGTCAAATTCGAGGTTAGGTTTTGCGTCAGTTTGTGTCAAAACTGACGCAAAACCTAACCTACTAACCTCGAATTTGACATAGACTTACAGTGCCAACCTAAGAAAAAAAATCACAACCATTTATAGTCACCCTGTACCATTAATGTCAAATTCTTTCCATGGAATAAAATTAGATTTTCTTCAAATTAATAATATACGATGAACGAAAAAATATTGTAACTAACTCGTATGTTAATCGGCGATTAATAATCTCTATAATTAACGCGCTCGCTGAAAATGTCTCGATTATTAATCGCCCTCATTAACATACTAGTTTGTTAAATAACTATTTTCTTACTTGGTTCTCTTTATGTAAGTAGTACAACACCCATTTTAGAATTCTCTTCATGTCTCATGCATCCCTACCTTTTAACTCTATTAATTATATCATTTTATCTTTTCTCTCTTTTTTGTTCTATCGTCAACCTATCATAAGCAACTGCTTTATATTCTATTCAAGTTTGTAAAAATACCAAAAAACCAAAATCATCAGTTAGAAAATAGTTTCGAATAGAACAGATCAATGGAAGAATCACGATTTTCAAACAAAAACATGTCAAAGCTTACTATTTACAAGTGACAATTACTCTATGAAGCTGATGGTATTTAGGCTTCTTCAAAATGTTGAAAACAAAATCTCCAATTAGATGCAATTATTTATCAACTAAGCCAAGTTTACAGATAGTGAGGCATTTCAACAGACTCCTTTGGGGGATAAAAAAAAAGCAGTACAAATCTTGAGATTAAAAATTTCCTTCAATTTTTATCATTATAATCTAAAGGGTGCAATATATTTACAGTTTTTGAAAATATTTTTGGGACGGCTTGCCTCAACATTGAAACAGTTGCAATACTTCCAACATGGCAGTGTACCTTATCGTCATTTATGTAGGTTGTATGATCAGACAGAAATTGATTCTTTTGACAGGTGGTAAAGGGTGAATGATTATAAAGAAATGTCCACATATAAGCCGTTCACGACTTTTTTGGGACAGAGTTGGCTATGATTTTTTCTTTTCATGTTGGACTAACTGATTCGATGATGTAGCGGATGCAACTTTTTTTTTCTGTCAGTGTCAGTTCGTCATTTTCTTGCCACCACATTGCCAGATTTATTATTTTAATATTCGTAAAAAAATAAATGATGTATCAAATGTGTAAAAATAATTTTTGTTACAACAAAAAATTTCCATTGAACGATGCTACTTCCAATTTAAAAAGGACAGACCCAATTTAAAAGAACGCGAGTCGATGTGGAGACTAGAGAATATCCGGCAACAATGTACCTATTCAGAAAATATAACCTTAAACTGAAAACAACCTAACCTAACAAAAAGTGTCAATATCCATGAGGGAGTTTAGTTGCAACAGAGGTTCTGCCAACAAAATTATTAGATGGTCATAGCCTCAAAAATCGTGAACAGCTTATATTTAGAAGCCTTAAGGTATAGAATATCACCAGTTTGCTAAGAAAATGCCAAGCACACATTATTAGACGTTGTCTCGATATTCAAATGAACGGTGGATTTTTGTTGATCTTTTTTAAGTTATACATATTTATAATTTGCCAACGTTTAAAAACCTTATAAAAATGTTGGTACATGTATTAAAAACCTCTCAAAAATATACCGCCTCTACAAGTTACAGCCTACTATGGTTCTCAGTTAACCACCTCAAGTTGATGCTACATATCAAAACTACAAAAACAAGTTTTGTTTAACTTTGTTAGAATTTTGTTTATCTCATAAAACAAAATATTTCAATTTAAATATCTGTAAAATGTTCATTTGTTTCTCAAACATTTATAAAAATCAAATTCTTCATAGTAGGAAGGCGAATTGTTACACTATATAATTATCATGTCTATATGACAACTAAATGTAAAATTCCTAATATAGTTCTCAACAATTCTAGGGATTAAAAGAAATGTACGTACCGGTTTTTCTACTAATGGTCGATTTAAGAGCTCTTCGTAATTCTTTGTGATATGGTTAGCCAACAAGAGAGGCGAACCACCATTTTCTTCGCTTGTTGAAGCTTTTCGTCGCTTCACACCAGCTTTTATAGCAGGGCCACCAGAACGTTTGGCAGCTGGCGTTTCCTGAAAGTAAAAATAGTGTTAACCGTTTCTTTTCTTGAAAACTCATTGCAGTTGTTTCATGTACCAATAAAAAATGCAAATTTGTTAGAATGTGTTATTTTATACACTTAATTTATAAACCGTAAGTAGATATTTACTGCCACCAAATACTTTAATGGACAAGCAAAGGTTACTTAATTCACTTATATTGTTATATTACAGAAGGGTTGTTAAGTTCAATGTATTTTCTATTTATCTCTAGATGCAAATGTGATTAGCATTGTTTTATCTATTAGTGCCCTGATTGAAAGAATTAACTAACCAGATAAGTACAATATTATTCAATTTATATTCTAGATGAAATGAAAAAATCATCAAATCAAAAATTCCCTTGTCTTGTCATTCATAATAAGAAACCATCATAAGTAATAGAAGTCGTGGCATTTTCTGTTAAAAACCTCGTCAGACCAGTAGAACTAGTTGAAGCACATTTGTAGACGTTTTATGTTTTTGAAAATTTTCTAGTCCAGGTTTGGTAAACTTCCGAACATTTAAGATTTATTTCTATCAAATAATTTGTAATTTAGTGTAAATTTGCAAATTTTTATTATTTGAATATGTACAGCTATAAATATTTGCTATTGATTACCAGAAAATAAATAGAAAGTGGAGGTCAAGAAATGACTACATAGAAGCTGGCAAAACAAAGATAACTGACATGATGTGCAACTGAAATTTTCATTTTAGGAAAATGAGGAAAACAAAAATGTTTAAATTATAAATTTTGTATTATGTATATGGATTGGTATATACATATATATAATCTAAACCCATCTACCTTTTGGTGTAGGTAGGGTGATGTGGATTGGTATTTAGGTAAAATTGAAATTTAGGTTTTTAAATTTCCATCTACAGGCAAAATTCTAGTAAGCATAGATTATTGTTTCTAAACATGTTTGAGTTGATGCACCCCTTGAATTTTTGCAAGACTTCCATCATATTTTGGTGAATTAATAGTAAATATTAAAAAAACTAATAGAAAAACAAAGAAAAGTATTATGAATTGAACAAAAAAAAAGAGAAATACTGAATATATCTTAGAAACATCTTGAACTACTGTATTAAATTACATCTGCATTGTAGCTAGTCGAGATTAGGGTTGACAATAGGTGTCTTTTACAGAGGCATGTTCTTTTTTTCAATTTTATCAACTATCAATTATTTTAAGTTTTAGTTTTAAACAAAAACTCTGTGTACACAAAAGTTTATAGATACAATTTAAAGGTATTTGTAAAAAAAATCTCAATACACAAAATTTGATTTCCTATCGCAAATGGATAGAATATTTTAAAACAAAGAGTTTCATTCTGAATAATTAATACCTGGCCAAAATGTCAATGTAGAAAGAATATTTTCCATGATCAGCGGACAGTGGACCAAAGAAAGAAAGAAATTGATAATTTCCACTTTCTGAGGTATTTTGAGCATAGTTTATATGTAATTAGGTATAAAAATATTTTGTTTCGAATTTTATAAATTAAAAAAAAATGAAAACCATCAACAACTAATTAGCAGTGTAGATCAGGGCTGTTCAACTTCAAGTGGCCCAAGGGCCACTGTAAGAAAATTAAGAGAGCCGCATCATAAAGTGTGTATGCGACGTTGTGAGTGATTTTTAATAAATATAAAACGTGTATATTTACATACTAATTTTTATTTATTCAAGAAGCTTAGGTTAGATTACAAAAAGCATTGAAACATAAAAGAGATATCCAGGGTGTTCCCTGAGGTAACCTACAAACTTACACCATATGTTCTAGAGGTGATTCTGAACAAAAAAATTCATATACACTTTAGGTTAATTTCGTTCTGTTCTTGAGATATCGACAAAAGAAAAAATTTACGTATAGAGATAAGTAAGCTAGATAAAATGACATTTGTTGATAAGTAAGAACTGTCAAAGTAATCTTTAATTACCAACAATTAACAACTAGAAGGACTAAACCCTACAATCAACAATCAAAAACAGGTGTCTGATATACTGTTTGAGGCTTTCGCGGTTAGTCAAATTATTCTTCTTAACATAGAATTTCGGCTTAGACCGTGTAATATTTGTAGATGAACACCCAGCATTCTCTGGCTTAATGTGCCTTGCACCTTGTGAAGTGGAGCAAAAACCCACGTGATGGCCATGCTCTTTGGTGGCTCGTGTTGTTTGAGTACCTTGGGAACGAGGATACTTAGGCAGATTTGGCCGTTTTGGTGTATTCACTAACGTTTTGCAAGACTTTGCAGCTTGCATGCTCGTTGTCAAGATACTCAAACAACACAAGCCATCAAAGAGCATGGCCATAGCACGGCTTCACAAGGTGCAAGGCACATTAAGCCAGAGAGTGCTGTGTGTTCATCTACAAATACTACGCGGTCTAAGCCGAAATTCTATGTTAAGAAGAACAGGTGTCTGATCTCTACAGGACCATTCGCGTTGGTGGCAACTGCCAGACTCGAAGACAAGAACGCCAGACTGAGACAACGCACAAGACAAGCCTTGCAGCGGAGGTGGGCAGGACTGTTTCCTAACGCAATGTTGCCAGATAAAGTAAAAATTCTTTTACTAGTGATATATTTTTGTACCTTTGTCCTATGTACCTATGTTGTCTTGTTTTCAGTGTTGAATTCAGATTGATTACTCCGGGAGAGGAAAATTAAACATCTGGGAGGTATTTTTACCTATTACCGCGCAATCCATCCATTCTTTTATAGATTAAAAAAACATGAATATGAAGTGGTGTAGTGGTGTAATCACACATGATGCATAAGTTTACTTTTTCTTGTGTTTATGACCACACCCTTCTCTTATAATTGATTCTTTCATACTTCTCTATAATTGATGAGGAGTTCCTGCTACCACTAATATGTCATCTACATATAAGAGGTCTTGTTATGCATGATGATTTACTTTTTTCCTGTGTTTATGACCATACCCTTCTCTAATAATTGATTTTTTCATACTTCTCTGTAATTGATGAGGAGTTCTTGCTACCACTAATATGTCATCTACATATAACAGGTCTTGTGTCATCATACGTGATGCATAAGTTTACTTTTGCCTGCGTTTATGACCATACCCTTCCCATATAATTGATTCTTCCATACCCTTGCTACCACTAGTATGTCATCTACACATAACAGGTTTTGCGTTATCATGCATAAGTTTACTTTTTTCCTGTGTTTATGACCATACCCTTCCCTTATAATTGATTCTTCCATACTCTTGCTGCCAGTAGTATGTCGTCTACATACAACAAGTCTCGTTTCATCATGTATGATGCATAAGTTTACCTTTTTCCTGTGTTTATAACCATACCCTCCCCTTATGAATTGATTCTTCCATACTTCCCTGCAGTTGCTGAGGAATTCTTGGTACCACTAGTATATCATCTACATATAACAGGTATTGTGTTATCATGCATAAGTTTACTTTTTTCCTGTGTTTATGACCACAACCTTCCCTTATAATTGATTCTTCCATACCCTTGCTACCAGTAGTATGTCATCTACATAGAACAAATCTTGTTCGCCATGCATGATGCATAAGTTTACTTTTTCCTGTGCTTATAACCATACCTTTCTCTTATAATTGATTCTTTCATACTTCTCTGTAGTTGCTGAGGAGTTCTTCTTCTTCTCCCTTCTCCTTATGCCCTGATGGCGTCGGAGTTTGTTGTTAATTTTTCTTCTATCCACTTTTTCCATCCTCTCCGGTCTCTCGCTAGTTGTTTCATCTGTTGCATTGTTTTTCCCTTTTCGTTCCTAGGTCTGCCACTTGTTCCAGCCATCCCTTCCTAGGTCTTCCTTTCCTTCTGTTTCCATATCTTTTAGCTTCCATTGCTTTCTTCTCTATTCTGTCCTCTCCCATTCTTATTACGTGTCCATACCAGCTTGACTTTCTTCTGTTTATTTTTGTTTCGATGTCTTCCTCGTTCAGTTCCTTCCTTATGTTTTTGCTTCGGCATCTATCCATTTTCGTCTTCCCCGCTATCTTTCTCAGGTGTTTCATTTCTGCCGCGTTTATTTTGCTTCTCTGTTTTTCGTTTATTACCCATGTCTCGCTCGCGTATATTAAAGTTGGTATTGTTATTGCGTTATGTATGTGTATCTTTGTTTTCTGTTCTATTTCTGTCTTTCCCAGCGCTGTTTTATTTAAGGCGTAGTATATTTTTTTTGTCTTTTTGGCCCTATTTGCAATTTCTGTGTCGATTTTTCCGTCGTTCGTTATTACAGTCCCCAGGTATTCATGTGTAGTCACTTCTTCTATTTCCACCCCTTTACATGCCAATTTGTTCTCGTTTTCTTCTGCCTGTTGTGTTTGTGTATTGCTTATTTTCATGTATTTGCATTTGTTTATATTTATTTCTAATCTTACTTTCTCTATCTCTTCCACCCATATGTTTATTAATTGTTGCATTTTTCTTTGGTTTTCCGCTACCAATACTATATCGTCTGCATATGTCATTACCTCTGTTTTAATCGGTCTTAGATTGTTGTATCCGATGGTCATTTGTAGGTGTTTTGATCTTTGCTTGGCGTTTTTTATTATTTTGTCCATTATGAGTATAAAAAGCAATGGACTGAGGCTGTCGCCTTGTTTAATTCCTCTTTCCATTTTAAATTGCGATGATCGTCTGCCGTATATCTGTACTCTTGCTCTTGTGTTTTCATAGATGTTCTTTGTTATTTCTATTAGTGTTCTTGGAATGTTTAGATCTGTCATAATTCCCCACAAGATATTTCTGTTTACTCTGTCAAAAGCAGCCTTTAGATCTATAAAGGTTATATGCATTTCTTCCCCTTTTTTCTCTCCATCATTAGTCTTAGTAGGAATATATTATCAACTGTTTGTCTTTTTTGTCTAAATGCTGATTGTTCCTCTTCCAGTTTTTCTTCTGCTATTGCTCTCATTCTCTTTTCTATTATTCTTGTGTATACCTTGTATACTACCGATGAGAGACATATATCTCTATAGTTTTTGCAGTCGAATTCGTCTCCTTTTTTGTGGATTGGCACCAGTAGGTTTTCTTCCCAATCTTTCGGCATTTTATTTGATTGCCATGCTAGCCTCATTATTTTTAGTAACCATTCTTTTCCTAGTTCCCCTAGCCACTTTATCATCTCCGGGTCTATTCTATCTGGCCCACTTGCTTTTCCTATCCGAATTTTGGCCATTGCCTCCTCTAGTTCTTCCATTTGTATTTCTTCTGTTGTATTTTCATTTTCCGTTGTCTGGTTTTGTGTCTTATTTTCCTGTATATTCTGTTCTTCTTCTTGTTTGTCTTCATATTTTTCCGTATAGTATTTTTCCCATATGTTTATTATTTCCTGTAGTTGTGATTTTATTTGGTTTTCCTTATCTCTCAATCCTCTTATCTCTTTTCTTTTCCTGCCCCTTATTGTTCTTATTTTGCTCCAGAACTTTCTATTGTTATTTTTGTAACATTGATTTAGTTCTTCTCCATATTTCTTCCAACTCTCTCTCTTAGCTTCTCTTATCATTACTTTTACCGTGTTTCTTATTCTGTGATATTCTTCTTTTTCTTGTTCTCTTTTCGTTCTAATATACGCTTTCCATGCTTCTTTCTTCTTTTTCACCTCTGCCTGTATTTCTTTATTCCACCAATCAGTTCTTTTGTGGTTTTTCTTGATTTTATATACTCCACATATTTCTTCCGCTTTCCTCAATATTATTTCTTTAAATATGTACCATCTTTCTTCAAGATTTCCTTCTTTTTCTTTAACCATTTCAAATTTTTTCTCTGTTTCTTCCTTATATCTTTTCTTCTTTTCTGGATCTTGTAGTCTCTTTATTGCTATTTTACTATATTCTGGTTCGTCTATTTTTTCTTGTCTTTTTTCATGCATTTCAGCTATTATTAATTTGTGGTGTGTGCCTATTTCAGTTCTATTTTCTGTTCTAACTTGTCCGATTTTGTGTCTCCTTTCTTGTGTGTACACTATATAGTCGATAATGCTTTTTGCATCTCTCCCCTCTGCTACAAATGTGTATCTTTCTTTCAGCGATTGTTCCCAGAAAGTGTTTCCTATTAGTAAATCATTTATTTGACAGAAGGTGAGCATTCTTATCCCATTTTTATTTAGTATTTCTTCACGATGAGGAGTTCTTACTACCACTAATATGTCATCTACATATAAGAGGTCTCGTCTCATCATGCATGATGCATGTTTACTTTTTTCCTATATTTATGACCATACCCTTTTCTTACAATTGATTCTTCTATACTTCTCTGTAGTTGCTGGAATTCTTGCTACCACTAGTATGTCATCTACATATAACAAGTCTTCTGTCATCATGCGTGATGCATAAATTGACTTTTGCCTGTATTTATTACCATACCCTTTTCTTACTAATTGATTCTTCTATACTTCTCTGTAGTTGCTGAGGAGTTCTTGCTACCACTAGTATGTCATCTACATAGAACAGATCTTGCGTCATCATCCGTGATGCATAAGTTTACTTTTTCCTGTGTTTATGACCATATCCTTCTCTTATAATTGATTCTTTCACACTTCTCTGTAGTTGCCGAGGAATTCTAGCGACCACCAGTATGTCATCTACATACAACAGGTCTTGTCTCATCACCGGGATTAAGTTAAAATAACCTAGACTTGCTTTTCTGGTTTCTTTCTTATAATTTGCTGGTTTCTTTCTTATAATTTGTGGACATGTTGTTTATGAATATAACAAATAATAGCGGATCTAAGTTATCGTCTTGCTCTACACCTATGTTGTCAAGAAGCTGCAGTACTTCGTTGTCGGGGTATGGGTTCATCTTCATGTTTTACTGCTAGGCTCTTCACTTCCTCTGCTACTGTTGGAATGTTTGCGTTTGTCAATGTTCCATATATCCATCAAAACTCTCCTCATTTATCTATGCGGCTCTTTTTTGCCCAACTTCAGAGTTGGATTTAGTAAGTCCAACTGGGTGTTAGGGTTTTATATACAATAGATTCTCGATTATACGGTTTGTGGGTTAACTATGCCATAACTAGTGTTACCAGTATGGCCGATTATTTTATACCCGATTAAATGCACCCAATATGATTGCGTGCATGAAGAACAGTTAAAATTAGTTTGTTTTGAATTTAGAAACATTTCCTTTGTACGAAATAAGTTTATTGATGTTGTGTAGGTATGTTATTGCCTATATGCCAATGTGTTTCTGCATTTTGCATTAAATGTAATTTTCAATTTTCTGTGTTCTCCCTTCCTGTCAATACCTTAGATAATCGAGAGTCTACTGTTGTAGTAGCATTTTGTTGAAATTAGTGTATTATTTTCATATTTATATATTTTATTGTAATAAGAACTAAATAAGTGTCACTTACATATCTTATGTTCAAATTAAATCGTATTAGTATATCAAATTTATATTTCAGAATAAAAAAAGGCCTTTGTGGGAAATGTTTACAAAACATCAATATTATGCAAGGAATAACTTAGTAAATTAATGCATCGACAAATTGAGAATTTGCACATTTTTCAACATTGTCTGGTGCTCTGCTGTTAAATCGTCTGTTAGGTCTGTTTATTAAAACTGAAGAGGCCAATTTGATAATACCAAATCCGAATGTTCACCAGAATCGGACGACTCTGTTAACGAAATTACCATCGAAGGAACATCTCAACCACACGATGTTCTCCTATATATTTCACCCAATCTGATAAGAGATCCACAGTGCTTAATGCAGTTTCTCCACTTATTATCATCGCAATTGCTCAAGACTTCCTCCCAAACCATTCCAACTTTTTCTTTTGAATTTGGGGCTGACATTATTAATTAATTATATAGTTTTTTAACAGAATGCCCATATACGTTGTTCTGCTTTAGAAACTCGTCTATTTTATATTTTTTGTCGAAATTATTTAGGTTGGTTTTAACTAGATTCCAAAGTTGTCTTGATTGTTTTCAAAATTAATTTTGTCTTGATACAGCCAGGCCTGGAAAGTTCTTTTAATTTGAATTAGTAGTTGGTCTCTGGATTGGTGATGCAGTGTAGTGTTTTACACCACAATATATGTTGGTATAGTTGAATAAATTAAACTAGTGTTGATTTTAAAGTTTTAGATAATATAGTCACAAAATATATATAAATAGCACTTAAGAGTGACGGCTGCGTTCTTGGATGGTTAACATGATTCTATGATACTGCTTAAAAACTAAGTTGAAATTTTGTAGGCTATTTGCAAGTCCCGTGGGGGTGTCTAAATAGCCAATGAAACGTTCGGTAACTTTGGCGTGGAAAACTAAAATTTTGCGGTTCTCACGAACCAGCGCATGTCGGCAAAGGTTTATTGGGGTTGCAAATACGATAGCCTGTTAAGGTAATAAAGTTATAAACTTAAGAAATTCATTGAACGTGCTTATGAATAATTTTGGCAAAACTGCACAAAACCATGAGAACATTTGAATTTAACTGAAACGTTGCAAACTAATCGCACAAAAATACAGCTATTAATTAATCTTAAAACTAAAGTCCAACAGTCTCTTCTCTAACACTACTGATTTTCTACCCACTTTTTTGAAAAATTTTGTTCATATTTCACCACCCCACTAGCCTTCATGAAGCACTGTGAATCTCTTACCTTTTAATTTCAATCTCTTATTATTAATACAACTATCATCATCCTTCAACATTTGTATCACGCTTCCATTCTGGTATATCCAGATTTCATCTAGGTAAATAAAAGTAACTGCATATTTAAAATATTTTTTAAGAATTTTGAGTTTGCTTGCCAACAGATATTTTGAATGAATCATGTATTTTTTGGAATATTTTTTTTATATTGGTACCCCATCAATTTCAACTATTTGTAAAGTTTTGTGGAGTCCCCTGTGTATTCCAAATTCAATCTTGCATGTTCTAATAAATTGTGAAAAGTAAAATACTGTTTTTTCGTGAAATTTGCATTTTGGACCAGTTGGAACTTTAAAAATTTATTATTCAAAAGTATCTCTTGGCTCTGTTGAAATTTTTTCTACTATCCGAACATTCGATTTTCAATATTTATGAACAGTACTGATCTAAACTAAAAATAACTCAGAGGTATTAACAATAATAAGCTCAATTACTTACAGAAAATATTTTTAGAATTTTCTAAATTATTTCGAAATTACCTGTGACTTCGCGCACTTTCTAAATTTTTCAAAGTAGCTTCAGGTGATTGTTTTTACTTCATCAGCATTCATGACATTTGTCATTAATCGGCTATTACTTTGACTTAAATTAAGCATTATTTTGACTGACGTAAGTCGCTATCAGAAATTACGATTGATAAATTTTAAATTTCCCTCCATGCAAGATGAAAACTTTGAACACTTAAAATTATACACTAATGTGCTGCCAATATAAATCAGTTTTCATATTTCAAGAACGTACGACTTGTTTAAATTGCAATAGAACTGAAAATAACAAGCTTTACCTAATACAGTTGAAAATTCACAACCAAATAAAATTTGAATTTTTAGCACTTTGCTACTTCTCGCATTAAGAATATGAATAACCATTTCTACTGCACTTACCTTTTTTCGCTTGGGTGTAGGTTTTGGATCTTCTTTAATCCTGTCAAAGGTAGCGTCTTTGTCTCTATCGCTATCAAATTCAGCAGCATCAAATGTTGGATCGTCCTGCAAATTCGGTAGGTTTAAATAAGTTGCATGTGCTACAAACAATCGAGGAAAACTTACGTTCATGCGCTGAATAAACTCCTCTATTTCATTTACTGCTTCTTTGAAGCTGGCTGATTTGCAGGAATTGATCAATTTCTGCTTGAACTCCAGGTACGGCATAATATTCGATTCTTCGATCCAAGCACTAACAAGAAAAATAACAAATTAACCTCGTGGACAATGTTTGAGAGCTTGTAAATCAAATGCATAATTCATATAATTTATATGTAAATAATCGTAAATATAAAATGCTATATTTGGGGAACCACAGGGTACTGCTAAGGGTCAACTACTATTTAAAATATAACAAACCTACAACTTAGGATGGTTTTCAAATGATTTTAAATTAATTGCTATAAATAAATTTCTAATATTCTTATTACATCAAAACCTGCATTGTATATAATTTATTTTAAATTAAATTAAGCACAATTGTACAGGGTGATTCACGAACAGTGTCTGATTTAGCGCCTTTATCCTGCAACAAAAATTACTCTCACATAGAATACTTCGCTGTTTTTCAATTTGAATACAATTTTGTGATCATGATTTCATAAAAATTAAATTAAATTGTCAATCAAATTGTGTTGCAGAAAAAACGGTGCTAAATCAGACACTATTCGTGAATCACCCTGTATTTGCACTGCTAATTGTTAACAGTAGCAGTTTGCAAATTCTTTTAAACTAGCATAGAGAACTAATAATTGATTATAATTTGAAAGTTTGTGTCTAGTCAATTAAATGTAACTAAACATACTTGTGGGGTTAAAGTGGAAATAAAACAATGTATTCAAGCAAGCAAAATAAAAAAAAAAACAGCTCCAATGCAAATGTTAAAATTTATAAAGTAACGAAAACAGACGTGTTACAGCGACAAAGACAGGTCAAGATCTTTGAAAAAAAAATATTGTGGAAAATATAAGGTTCATTAAAAACAAACAAGGGAGAGGTCACGAGATTGATGAACCATGAATCAAGAGATAAAATAGGAGGACAAGATAGTTAAGATAATTAAGCTCAAAGCTTCTAAAAGACACTGTTGCCTATGGCCTAATTACCTGGGTAAATGTATTACATAACTGTCAAAAAGGGAGATTTCTAAATTAAAATGTTATATTTATTTAATTTAAAGTTTATCAACAATTTCCTGATACATTCTCGGTAAAAAAAGGGCGTCAGGCAATGTCAACTAATTAGTTATTAAAACCTAAGATCTTTTACAGTTGAACGAACCCTTTTAAAGACAACGTTCTCGAAACTTTACATTCATCCTGTATATATTCTACAACCAGAATGTGCACTTCGCAATAGATTTTTCTATTTAAAGTTTCATAAACAAGTTCTGTTTAATATTAAGAATTTAGGTATATTATTTAAACAGGGTTGGCTGATATACAGTGATTGCCAAAAAGTTGGCATCAAATGGGAAAATCTTTTATTTCGTTTTTTTGGAAAACCAAAACCCTCATGATCGAAGGTGGTTGAAAAACATTATAATTGGACCAAACAAAAGTTGTCACGTGACTTCCCTTATCTGTCAAATTTTACATTTTTTTAAATAATTGGGAAAAATGCATTTACTACTACTAGAAAAACAAATTACCATAAAAAGTTGTTTAAAATACGATTTTCTAACTACCAAATGTTGGTTCAAAATTTTGAAAAAGAAATCAAACTTTTAGAACATGTAAACTGAATAACGAAAAATCTTAAGACAACTGTGAAAGAACATTTACAGGATTTTTGTAACAGTAATTCGTTAACAAGGGTAGATTAGTTCTTAGAAGACTTTAAATAAACATTAAATTGAAAATTATGCAAACATATTACATTTCGATAAATATTAAAAAATCTAAAGGAACAAGTAACTTTGTCTATTGTCTTTTCTAATTATAAATCTTGAAAGTTTTCACCTAAACACATTTGAACGTTAAAATGTAGTCTTGATGTGTGTAATTTTTTTTTTTAATTTTAAGAAAAAAGTAATTTTTTTGGCCTTGAAATTGTTCATCTAGCTAAAACTAACACACGCTAAAAAAATCTAATTGAAATCTTACTTAATTGAAAAAGGTTTTTTAAATGACAGCGATATGCATATTACTCAATTTATTTGTAGTTACAATTAATTTAATAACCTGAAAGGGGTTCTTGATCTTGGTGCGTGTCGTAACCTTCAATTAATTTGCACATTTCTATCATTATTACAATCTTTATGACCAAATTACTCTAATTATTTAATATTGAGTTACCATTATAGACTGCAAGATTATTTAGCGTTAATAAATAAATGCTAGTCACTTGTAGTTAGTTATACTATTCGAAACCATTTGGTTTCTGGCGCCCATTTGTTTGTTTGTCTTTAAAGCATTTCCAGGGTGGTACAGTTGATAAGAATCTACGATCCAAGGCCGTCGAAATTGAGCTAGTTCGACCTGCGCGGTAAGTTAAAATTTTTAGAGCTTCCGTATAGTGCGTTACTTTAAGGGGGTTAATCTGCGATTTTTTACTACCATTGATTATTTTAATTAATTAACCGCAGGTCAGCTTCTTTATCGTAACAACTTATGTTGTTACGTTTATACCCTCGGGCTTGTAAACTTGTCCTTGAGTGGGTATAAACATCTTCATGATGCCCTTAGTGCATAACTAGCTATTTATAACGCCTTTGAGATTTGAATGTATTTTTTATACCTATCCATATTATAAACTTCAAATTATTGTATGGTATGATTTAATGTGGTAATGAAGATCATAAAAAACTATCAATGCTAATGTTTCCAAAATTGTGAATGATTTGAATGTTGTTACAAATGCAAACGGTTTGATGACAAGTGTCATATTTTTACTATTGTACTTGAATTGAAGTACACAAGTATTTATAAACACAAAATAAGGTTATATGCAGGGTAGGATAATAAAACACTCAAGTGTCTGGTCCACCGCATGGTCTTTTAACCATCGTGTTTAAAAAAAAATCATTTGCAGCATGCCATGATCAAATTGAAGTTTGCCACAACATGACACATACCCATTGAAACAAATGAACTACCATAAGTCAGAAAGAACTAAATTACATTTTGATATTGAACTACTTTCCTAAAAATATACAAAACAGTTAATAAAAACAATTTTTATTTTCTGTTATAATTAATACACTCGTTGTGTAAATGCCATCTTATTTTCATTTTTGCTTCATACAATTAAATTGAATACAGTGTAAACTTTTACCTGTCACAGTAAAGGAAGTTTTCATAAACAATATGCAATCTGACATTCACCTACAGACTCAAGTTAAGACATGACTAAATTTTTTATCTTTCTTTCCAAGACCTGCTCTAAATGAGTGTTTTTTGGAACACAAGATACAAAACCAAAATAAAATTTCTTAAATATAGCTACAAAATAAAAATTTACACAAACATTTGACTTGTTTAACAATCCTTTATCTAATAGACGTGTCTGTCCGGGACGCTGTTTTGTCTGTCTGGGACGCTGTTTCAGCAGCCAAACCGTAAGAGATAGAGAAAAAAGTTATTAAAGTTATATGTTTGTAATGGTCATGTCAGGTCAGGAACCGAATTTCAGTCTCTAACACTAATTATTATCTTAATTATCCTTAATCCTAACTTTTTAGGTTAGATTCTAGGCAAATTTTATCAAGGCGAATGCGACTGGTAGTTTGCTACCAACAATGACGTCATATATGTACGTGTGGTGAATACGCGTTCTATTTGCAAAACGGTCTTTTTTGTTTTATTAAATGAGACATTTGTCTCACTGGACTGCTAGTCTTAGCTATTAACGATTGATTTTTACAGAATTGTGTTTACATTTACCAAATAAATTATATAACACGTAAGAGCCACTTTGGTACAAAATTATAATCTACTAACCAAGGTCTACATACTATGTATTAACAAATCATAATGGGAAAGTTTCACTGGTACATTTCGACATTTACGGAATATGCACATAAAGGAACTGTTATGTCAGTGATGAAACTGGATTTTAAGCTATGGATAAAAGATATACTAATCGGGAAATTAAAAATTATTGTCTACGATTGAACTAACTCTTTTTTTACGGTCATACAGAGGCATATTTATACTAATTCATTTCTTATTTGGGTATTTTGCGTAAGAAATTCTTATTTGGGTATTTCGATGAATTATATCATGCCACAAAGAAGTTTCAGAGATTATTTTTGTACTAAGTACACAAAAATCTTAAACTGCAGCTAACCTAAATTTGCACCTTGACGGCAGCCAAGATTGCATCTGGCATGAGATGTTCATCTTTTGCCTCCATTGTCTGAACATTTGTAGAACCACCGACAAACTTAGAATCACATTATCACGAGCATGTGCTTAAGGAATCTAGTTATAAATTGAGTTCCATTTTTAAATGTTATACAGTAATGAAAGCATTAAATAACTATAGATTGTCACAGATTCATGGAAATTCGTGTCATATTATTTTTATAATATTGTAATCAGAACTACCTAAGTGCCAATTACATATATTTTGTCAAACTAAATCGTAGGTACCTAGTGTTAACAGATTTCTATTTCAGAATAATAAAAAGGCCTTTGTTTACAAAACATCAATGTTATGCCAGGAAGAACTTAATAATCAATGCAAAACTATCGACAAACAGTGAATTTGTACATTTTTCAATTGTATTGTACTTCTGCTGTCGGATCTTCTGTTAGGTCTGTTTATTAAAGCTGAAGGGGTCAATTTGATAATTTCCAAATCCAAATCTTCTTCAGAATCGGATGACTCTGCTAACGAAATTACTACAGGGAGGAATTTCAACCACACAATGTCGTCTGATATATAGGGTTCGGCAACGGTGGGAGGGGGGGATTTCTAAAACTATGAGAAAAAGTGTGACAAATAAAACTTAAGTTTTTTTAAAGAATGCTCTATACTTAGGTAGCTTAATAGTTTTACACTTAAATACTAATCATTTTTATATAAATTGTATGGACCTAACGTCACCTGTTTTGAAGACATTAAAGATTCTATGCAAGAAAATGCTGAAGTTCAGGCGGCTGCTGTAAATAACAGAAAACAATTTAATGAAAGAAAACATTACCAAAAAATTTTTTTCGAGTATAAAATGGTGGATCTGGGTATTAATGCTGTATAGGATGCTCAACATTTACAAATTTAATAATTTCGATTTTTTTTCAAATGGAACGCCCTGTATATATTTGTATTTTTGAAAAGCCCTGTTAATGCATTTTCTTTTGGTATGTTACTTCATACCTTTAAATTCAACTACTGTTTTTCAGATATGCGTGTTTGAACATAAAAACAATTTAAGTCCCTTAAGATGCATTATTTCCAAGGATAACAAATACCATTAAAATAATAATTTAAACACTTGAGCTCTTAAAACAAAACAGAAACCCAGATTTAGAAAATATAAATCCAGTCATTGTTGATACAAGAAATAATGAACATGAAAAACAAGAAATGCAGGTAAGGTCAAACAAAAATCAAAGAAAATACACAAAAATCCTGTACGTAATTACGTTAAATGTTCAAATATTTCTCCTTCCATACTCTTGAGTCTTGAGTATTACAGCTATACAGAATACAGAAAGCTCATAATCTGCAAAATCTATTTCGATTTATTTAAATATCTGCATTTTTGAAAAATACTTTTAATGAGCTTTCTACTGTCATTTTATTTCCTATAGCCCTAAATTCGATCGCTTTTCAGATTTAATTTTCTCCGGCTTTTTTTGTAATTCCGTATTTGATATTTCTGCTCTCAGTAGTGGCTGGATTTTTGTTTCCTAAACCTGGTTTTATGTTTGTTTTTAAGAGCTCAAGTATTTATTTATCCTGTGAACGACGTTTGTTATACCTTGAAATAAAGCATGTTAAAGGGCTTAAATTGTTTTTTATGTTCAAACATACATACCTGAAAAACAGTTGAATTTAGAATTATGAACATAACAATGGAAAGCTCATTAAAAGTGGTTTTGAAAAATACAAAAATATACAGGGAGTTCCATTTGAAAAAATCCGAAATTGTTAATTTACAAATGTCGAGTTCCTGTATGTATAGCATTAATACCCAGATCCACCATTTTACACTCGAAAGGTAGTTCACGAAAAATATATAATTTTTGGTAATGTTTACCTTCATTCAATTGTTTTCTGTTACTTACAGCAAAAGTCCTGAAGTTCAGCACTTTTTTTGCATAAAATCGTTAATATTTCCAAAACAGTTGATATTAGACCCATACAACGTTATATCAAAATAAACTGCTCAAGTACAGGTCTAAAGAGTAGCTTCAGCACTGCAAAAACATTAAGTATATGTAGCCCTTAACCATAGCTTTCGATTGATACCCCATATGACCCATGTTGCCATTGAAAAATAAAGTGACCTTTGACATAGGTCGCCAACAAATTGACCTTTCGCCAAAACCAAATAGCGCATGAAGGTGCTCGGGACCTTAGCAACAACTTTGCCCCTTTCAAAATTTCGATATCTGTAGCCGTTCGAAAGTTACAGGCGATCCAGACAGACACAGACGGACAAAACGTTCGCATAAGTACGCTGAAGCTACTAATAATTAGCATTTGAGTGCAAAACTTTTAAGCTACCTAAATACAAGGCATTCCCGTTAAAAAAAAAAAGAGTAAGTTTGTTTTGCCACACTTTTTTGAACCACCCTGTATAATCAAAACAATTTTAGTTATAATATATGTACACCACATTCATTCGTACCCACAACTTTTATGTAGCTCTCATAGTTTCAGAAATATCCCCCCCCCCCCAAATCGCTGCCAGACCAGTATTTCACCTGATAAGAGATTCACAGTGCTTAAAGGACTGGACACACATTCCTGGACCGTGTCAGGGCCGGAGCCCGGCCGGGTGACGGCCGTCACCCGGTGAATGAATTCCACAGTGAAATTAAATGCATCTGTTCACACATCACCGTGCCATGTCCGGGCGCCGTCACCACATAGAAATTTACCATTGCATTGAACGTTTTGGCTTGCTTCCCAATTCAACTTACAGGGAAGGTAATGTTATCAATACAAAGATAAAATTATTGCACATTAAATGATACTAATATAATAATATATACTTATGTACTATAAAAATCATGGTAAAATATCTAAAAATCGAATGCACATGTAGATTGCCCATGTTCAACTTTGAGAGTGGACACCAGGTATAAATTCAATGGTGTTGTAAGTACAGGTAGAGAGGAACATTGATGTTGTTTTGCTTTAGAAACTCGTCAATTTTAAATTCTTTTGTGGAAATTATTTAAATAAGTTAATTTGAACTAGATTCCAAACTTGTTTTTAATTGTTTTCATCAAAATGTATTTTGATTTTATGCAGCCAAGCCGGGAGTGTTTTATAGGAATTAGTAGTTGGTCTCTTCTCTAACAACACTGAGTGATAAGCAGCATTATCCATGATGATAACACATTTACCCCCAGTGCTAGTTAGAGCAGACACCAATTGATTTTCTACTCGCTTTTTATATTTTTATGGTAATCTCAAATGTTCAATTTTTTCAATCTAAAATAAGGTCACATCCCCATGGGAAACCACCACATTAGCCTCCATGAAGCACTGTGAATCTCTTACCTTCTAATTTCAATCTCTTATTATTAATATCGAGAGATCCAAAAAAAAACTGATCCTTGGTGGGCTGTGGAAATTCGAACGTATGAATAATATGTTGGTGGCACTGTAAGTCTATGTCAAATTCGAGATTATCAGGTTAGGTTTTCCATCAGTTTTGACACAGACTGACGCAAAACCTACGTACCAGCAACATATTATTCATACGTTCGAATTTCCACAGCCCGCTTAGGATCATCTTTCAAGCACATTCGTATCATACTTCCATTCTGGTATATCGAGGTTTCACCTAGGTAAATAAAACCCCAAGGGGTCGATATCGACCACTTTGGGAATCACTGCTTTAGACCATGCCAAGTGCCCCAACCACTTAATCATATGCTGGTTTGGACACACCAAAGCATTTTTATGAGAAAAAGTAGCTTTAATACGTTGATAAGAATTTTGTAATATGATGTATATAGTGTTCATGTATAGTTTAACACAATGCGGAGCAAAAATTTAATGTTCCAACAGATTTATTATAAGAATACTTGCAGTTTCTTACACGTAAATGAAAACTGCTAAAATGTGAAAGCTAATTCATGAATACAACAAAACAGCTCATTTTCACCATTACCTGCAACGCATAAGTAAGCGAAATTAAATACTATCACTAAGAATAATTGTGAAACCAGCCGTCAAATCAGAAAAATGTGTTAGCAGTTTTAATTCATAATTTCAAAGAGACAGTCAACAAGAATGGCACTGATGAAAACACCAACAAAAATAAAGACTGGATAGAGTAGCTGATATTTTGTAATGCAATTCAGATGTAAGACAGAGGAATGCATAACAAGTAGAATCAATTCAAGTAACTCGGTGTACACGTAGCAAATACAAAAGATGACATGCGAGGGTAGATTCATATATTGGCAGCCCGATTAACAAGCAGCTGTTGCAGTTTTGAAATTCTAATAATGCATCAATCTAACCTTGCCATAAACGATTCATAAATGACAAATTTATCTAACATTTTTAAACAAAGTTATTACACGTGAGGGTTAAAACCTAAAACTTATTTTGTAAACATTTAATCACTGCACGAACTTCAAATTTATCCATTTTGGAAATTTCTCTACAACAGGCATCTCTCGACGTTTTTGTTTACAAATGCCAGTTAAATTTGAGATTTATCAATAGTTCCTAGCAAGGTTAGATCGTTGCATTATTAGAATTTCAAAATTGTGCAACAACTGCTTGTTAATCGGACTGCCAATATATGAATCTACCTACACTTGTAACTAATATGTGAGAAAAATGTACCGAGATAAAAGACGCAGGACTCTATAAAACAATGATTAGAACAGCCTATGCTATCATTATATGCAGCTGAAACAATAAGGGAGAATGTTTAGTCTAAGTAAAATAAATGAACAGATTTCACAACTCAAATACTTCAATCATGAGTCAGTAGAGGGAAATTGATCAAACTCGAGAGGATAAAATCATTTGAACATCTATTAAAAGGAGGTAAAATAGCGGTACGAAGCTCATCACACTATGGAAACCAACAGAGACAAGACACAAAGCGACCAAAGAAAGGATGCTGGGAAGTAATTTTAAATGATTTAACATTAATAGAAGTTAACAACTGAAAAAATCACAAGAAAAGAATGTTAAAAAATAGTCAAGATTACCGGTAAATGAAAAACAAAAGCTAGACGGGGAATAATTCACATTCCCAGATATGGGTTTTGTAAAACATCACCCCAGAGATAACCCTGCGAGAGAGAGAGAGAATAACATACTGTGTACTTTTTTGCCCCCTGTATAATCTGATATTAAAATCAAAGTGCTCAAGAGGTAAAATTACTGAACTGCAATTTATCAAAAAAAAAAGTAGAGAAAACAAGGTGATGTCGTTAGTACAAAACTATCTAGAAAGCAATATAGAATATCTGTAAAAAAAAAACGATTGGAATTTTTCAATAACTCTTAAAAAATTTCAAAGAAGGAAGACATGTGCAACACTAAAAGTGATCAAAAATGATATAATCTGACTTCAGCAAAAATATGGTTTTAAGTACAGCTGACCAATTTAGTGCCTTAAATGAATGTGATAATTAAAGTGACACAAATACATAGTTAATTAACTTATACTGACATATACTTATTATAAAATTATGCATACACACTACACCACTGGATGGCAAGTATTTAATCTGCATAAACACGTCTTTTGCGCAGTGGCGCGCTCACCTTTCCGCGTTGACCCAGCTGTATGTGTGGTGCAAAAATAAAAATTTATTTTAAAGGAAAAATTACAACTGATGTTATACAAAGACAACATATCAACACAATTGACAAACTCTTCTTCCACGAAACTGCATTGTATTTTATATTTAGTCATAAAAAATACAGGTATGAATACAGAAAAATATATACAGGGTAGTCATGAACGTAGGGGACCTATTTTACCAGCATTGAATGAATAAAAAATAAAAAATATATGACACCTGTTGGGGTTAAAGATCTACTTCTTATTTAATTTTTTATAAGAAAATGGGTAAAAATATCAGCACAAACCTATCCCAAACCAAATGTGCAACATGACACAGGGTACAATTGGCAATACCACACTGGGGGGAGACGTTTTTGATATACTATGTTGAGGTAACCATGCCAAGAGAACTTTTTCAGGTAAAATTAATTTTTCCCCCGTAATAAGACACAGAATAATTAGGAAAAACTGAAATCGAAACCATTTAATATCAGCAATTATAGTTTGGTGCTATTAAATGTTTATTGTAATTTATGGGTTCCGATTTCAAAGCAAATTTTTATTAAATTGAACTAATTGTTTCCAATTTAACCTATATCTCATTCACGGCATTTGTGATCCTGAGCAGGCATTGAATATGGCTATTTCTACCAGTGTAGCAAATATTAGTTACAAAAAGTTATCGATGTCAAAATGATATTAACATTTTAAAACTTGTAAAAAGTACTTCAGTTACAGAAAATCCATTCCTGGCATCTAGCCGGACCGGAGGGATCTATCATGTTATCTTCAACACCTTTAATTCACTTGTCAAATGAAGAATGATGAACTGTCAAATTTTGCTTTGACTTTAGTAATTTTATTGTTACCAACCATGTTTTACTACTCAGAATCACATATGGAGCAAATAGGGTAAAGTCTACACATTACCCTTTTTCTGTGACGTCAGAAATAACAAAAGATAGCGTTTAAAACGTATGTCTTATATTGCATTGAAATTCAAAAAGCTCATTTAGATCGCAGGTAGTAGACTTAGAAAGAATTTGACATATACCTAACCTTTAATGTAAGGGTGTTCTAAATAGCATATTATTCAAACCAAAACATTCTTGACCTATGTAATCTGACGTTTCTCCACTTCGAAGAAGTCCCTAACTCTTAAAATAATATTTTAGGGTTGCTCACTTGCTTGTTATTGCGCGTTATTTTACTGTCATTTTGGACAAATGTCACATTGACAGTATTATAAAACAAGCCATACTTAAAGCGGACCTGACCAAAAACTGCAGATTTTTTGTTTCGTCCAGTTCCTTATAGTGTAAATAAAGAGAGAAAATTGTTACGTCACAGCAAAAGGGTAATGTGTAGACCTTATATGTGCATTTTTATATTTAACAATGATGCCTTGCCTATTGTTTATTTGTGGCCTCTTTTACTTTTTAACAATTTTTTAATAATACGAACATGTAGCTACAAGTAAAAACCAAGGTCAACACGTTGATGGTCATAATGGATCAAACAGTGACATGTAAAATTCAGTATTTAACTGTGGCTGAAGTCGTATTTTGATTGTTTTATGACACGGTGGCTACAGTCGTCTCATTACCAATTAAATAATACTATACTTTGTGTCACAGTGTGAAGTACTTGCAACACAATAATATGTCAACACTACACTTATTTGCATGATATTCATGTATACAGAAATCGTGAAAGAAACATGACTCGAGAGCTCTAGACATCAGTGCCATATATTACATGATTTCAAAATCACATGTGACATAACAGCTGCAATTACAAATTTGACTTCTTATTTTCCTACTATTGGATATTTATGATACAATCAAAAATGTAGTTTCAATTCTGCAGTGCGATCATAAAAATGTTAGGACAAGGGCGGCTGTGGAAAACAAAATCAGTGTCTTGGATTAGTTTCTGTGTTTAAAATTGATTCATCTGTCAATTTGACACGTGTCAAATGTAGGTGTTCTTATTAAAATAGTTTTCACATTAACACGGTGTGTAAAATTGACTTTTAGTTGGCAGTTTTAAGTTTGTAAAACGACTGGTTAATAACATGTTTTCATTAGTTCACGACGCTAGTAGCAACGTGTTTTAAAATTTTTAACCAAGCAAAATTACGACCAGTAAACCTAATTTACATTTAACATATCTTTTATATTTACCATGTTTTCTAGATTCTATCACAAATAAAATATTGTACGATACACATGCGTAAAGCATCTTTTGTCACTCGCGGAGCTTAAAACGCTTGCTCACTCGCGTTTTAACTCTGCCCGACTTGTAACTAAAGACTAGCTTTACGCACTGGTACGTAAATTATTATTAATTAAATCATATTTTTAGAATGTGGTTCAAGAAAACAGCATTCATGTGTTTGTTAACGAAAACTTTTGATTACTAAAGCAAAATAGCAACGGCTGATTATAATGTTTATAGTGCATGCTAAGACGCGCAGTGCAGTAGAACTATTGTATTTTACCCGGGTTTGTAATATTCTACATATTTTCGACAAACTAAAAGTTATACAGCTTTACATAAGATTTTTCGTAGATATCTAATAGTACTGAATACATGTAATGTAACTAGAAGGCTTTGAAAATAAAACAAATGTAAGGCGTGCAAATGTCATAATTTTTAGAAACAATTTGACAGTTCTGTGGACCTTTGTTGCAATTTGATCGTTTATAAATGCATTTTATGTATTCTCGTACATAAACTTTAAACATTACTGATATTCGGTAAGTTAAAACTGCACTTAGACTTTAGCAAAATCCCTACAACACAAATAAAAGAAGACACTAGGTATAACTGAACAGTTGTATAACTAATGTTGATTTTATTGAAGACCGTTGATAACTATAGCCTAGAGAAATACTCCGTATGTTTACGTTTTGTATATTGAACAAAAACTTTACTTATTTCCCCTTTTGTGCTTTAAAAACTAGTTTATTGCATTGTTAAGGACAACTCAGAAAATATTATCGAACATTACACGGCTTCACTTGATTCTAGTTTACGTCCAACTCAAGAGCAACAAGTAGGGCAACTTACTAGTTTCTGGTTCCAAAAAAGTAAATGCATTGGAAGTCGGTCTTCTTGGCCGGCTTTTTGACCCACTCCTTGGGCCTGGACACCTGCCGAACACCATTTCTGCATTAAAATTTGAACAACCAGGAAAAAGGTTAGGTTTGGGGTTCGGATACGTCACTGCGCACTGCGTACGCAAGCGCGAGGGAATTAACGGTTGGGTTGAAGTCGCCGCGCGATACTTACCAAGCCTGGCCATGGGGAAAAGCCCTTCATTTTGGCCCTACAAAAAGAAAACCTGTTAGATATATTCTCCTAAAAGTGTTGGAACGTGGTGGCGTTAAGCAAAAAAAATCAGGACTTACCAAACCAAAGTTCCAATTTTAAACTTGTCTGACATGACGTACACCTCCACTGCACAACGCAATTTCTCACTCTGTACGAAAAGTTTGTTGTGCCGCGCTAGCACTCGCAAAGGTGGGAGTGACGCAAGCGCAATACGCGTTGTATGGATTTTGGCGATTATGTATTTCGGAAGGTTAGAGGGAATCACAAAAGTTTAATTCTGTTACATGCTTTCGATAGAAATTGAGCACAATGTAAAAATCATAGAGTTCAAAATAAGACGATATCTTAGTGTGATAGTTGAGAGCTAGTTTTTTCCAACACTATAATGCTAAACATTTAGGACATGTGTACAATATTCACAGTAGGTAAAACAACCAAAGTAAGCGCGCATTCTAAAAAGCTCGGGATGTAAAGTCTGCATCTATTTTTAAAAGCAGAACAGCCACAGAGAAATTGTTTTTAAGCAAAACAAAAACTAGGTTAAGTAAAGAATGAAATATTAAACAGCACAATAACTGTCAGTTAATTCTTCTAGCAGAGTTGGACTGGCCCACGAAGCTACCATAAAATACCCGCGCAGGGCCGTGCTAAGGGTGTGGAAAACTAGGTATACTCTATTTTTTAATGCCGCGGACAAATTTATGCAAGCCATTATTCAATTATACTAGGCAGCTTGATAATATTTTTTTACATTTAGTTTAATGAATAGGAATCCTAACTTAGGTTCAGCTTGACAGTGTCAAATTATCATTTACTTTTCGTATCGAATTTAAAAATGCGCATACCCTCAGCTGTTCGGTGTGCCCGGCATCCCGACTCTGTGTAAACTGTATAAGAAGTTACAGATTATATATGTATGCAGAGCTGTTTAAGATCATTTTAAAAAAGATTTAAATTGCAGATAATAGATACTTTTCATTTTGTCAAATGACTTAAATCAAAGTTCGTTTTTAGATTTAAATATTTTTTACAATTTAAATCATTTTAGGAAATAATAATAATAATAAAGTTTATTTGCAAAATGTTACAAACATAATATAATTTTTATATTTACTACTATTTACATAATTGGAAAATAAACAAATTTAACTCATAAAGTTTAAATAATTGTCTATGGGTTTCTTACATAATATTATTGTCGACGCAGAATTTAAATTAATTCATCTAATTTGATTTTCAAAAAAGAAGAAAGCAAAAATAGAAAAACAGTAGGCCATGCGCAGGCGAATGTTTGCAAAGCCAGTGCTGTCAAGGTTAGTTACGAAATGTAATTATTAATACTCCACATCTGAGTGTATTCATTACATAACGCTTTAATTATTTCAAAAACACTTTACCTGTAACGCAAGAAGCAGCTAGAATAACTTTACAACTTCACTTCCACTTCGAAATTGTAATTTTATAACCTCACTTCACTTTTAGGCCGTGTGTTAGAAGTAAACAGCTGATTTCTTTAACCACGGTAAACTATAAAACGTCACTTTTAGTGAAACAAGGTAGCGCTAAAAGGCCTACTTTTAGTAGTGGTCGTAGATAAAACATGTTTTTGTTCATTGGTCTGTCTATCTGTGTGTGTGTGTGTGTGTGTGTTTGTGAACAGAAAATCTCAAAAACGAAAAGAAACTTCAGATATAAGTTTTGTGTACTATCTAGATGCGACAGCAAGCATTTGAAGAAAATCGCGTAACCGAAAGTATGGTGTTTATTCTTGTCATTTTTCAGTTTTTTTAATTTTTTTTCAAAAACAGCTCTAACGATTTTTTCAAACTTTACATTTTTATTACATTTTTAATGTGTATTGATGTGAAATAGGTGATTTTCCAATTGAATACCTCTAAAATGAGTTTTTTTTTGTTTTTTCGATGTTTTCTATTAACTCCTATTTTAAATAGAACACCCGGTATATTATTACATTTTTGGATTCAACTTAAAATTTTAGAAAAAAATTGTTTATTGAACTAACGCTCTATTTTGCATGGTTTCTGTATAATTTGTAATTTATGAAAATTTTTGACAAATGCTTAAAAATTAAAAATCAAATTTTTGGCTAATTATAATATCACTGTAAAAGGAAATTGTGTGCGTGTCTCACACCAGATTTTTATTTTAGACGTGAAGATCTGTTGAAAACTCAATTTGGAATTTTTGGGGTGAATCCAATACTTCCTTTGTCGTAAAAGGAAGTAATATTGGGTTTTGAGAGTATTCATTCCGCTGCATTTAATTGAGAATGAATAATTATATTAATAGTTGGATTATTTTTCAATATGAATAATGTTAATCGTTATGTATTAATATTGTTAAATAGTCGTCCCAAATACCACTCGAAGTGGATTTAATTTTTTTAAATATTTTGCCATTTCCATATAATTTCACTCAACAAAATCACATTTTGGTATGATTTTGTTTCGTGAAATTTAAACGCAATAATTTACATGGAAACGGTAAAATATTTGTCAAAAATATATCCACTACTTGTGGTATTACCCTTGACTATACAGATTATCCGAAATCCGTTTTGAACATAGAAAATTAATGAGTGAGACAAGGAAGACAAACAAAATTAGTAGCAGGACAAAGATAGAATGTAATTATGGCTAGGTAAATTTTTAAACTAAAATTAAGTCAATCAAACAAACACTTCTGTCAAATATTTTATCTGCCATCAAGAGTATAAAGTGAGGTTTAAATCTACTATTGTTTACTATTCACATGATTATTTTAATTATTGTATGTGTTCTCAGTCTGGTGAAAGATTTTTCGAGTGACGATGATGATGTGGTTGTAGCTTACTGATGCATCAGCATACGAAATGACATATAATTTCAACTCCTTACCACGGCTAAATACAGACCGATCAATAAAAAAACCAATTAGGGCAGGCTGTGATATGTGTTACACGTTTGGCAGTACTGAAGTGTATTGTCAGTCTATAGGGCATTCACTAAACATAAAAACATTTAAATTTTTTTGAAATTGGCATGTGCATATAATTTTTCTACTAGGGATTCTGTATTTTGTTTTGCAAAGGTTTGCCACACCTGTATAAAGGCAGATTTGAATTTAAAAATGACACTTATTATTTCTCATTGTCAGTGTCAAAGTAGATATTTTTCTAGAAATGTTCACTTGAACTTTTATAAAATTTAATAAATATATACCTATGATTATTTCCTTCATATCCATAATAATGCGTAATCACCATGGTTTCTGTCAGTTTAATAATGACTAAAATTCAAACGTCAAAATTTAACCGCGGTTAAATTTATGTCAAAATTTAATCGCTTGTGCATAATTTTAACATGATTATTAAAGGTGCTTCACCAACTGAATTTTATCTATTTATTCAGGAAATAATCACTCCGAACATTTCGCGTGTATGTAAACTAGCCTGAATAAATTTTGACTATTTTCTGTCAGAATGTTTTGCTCTGAAGAAATATATCTCGTAAATTTTCCGCTTCAAAATCCCTCGTGCTGAGCACTCGGGATTCTTGTTGAGCGGCAAATTTACTTGACAAATTTCTTAGCAAAACATTCTGACAGAAAACGTCAAAATTTAATCGGCTATTTTAATGCACTTGGGATATTACTGTTGAATAAACGCTACGTCAATAGTATCCAAACAGTATTTATATAATATCCTTACAAGTAGTTATTAGAACATTTATGACAGATAGTAAGTAAATGTCACACTCTTAACGTATTTGTTTTAGTAACTTTTTGGAAGTACACTCATGACATTTTGGAACTCAAAGGCCACTTTGTGTTTTTATGTTTACTGAACAGACTATATGTCAAATTCGAGATTAGTAGGTTAGGTTTTGTTTGTTGTTTGACACAGACTGACGTAAAACTTAACCTGCAAATCTCGAATTTGACATAGACTGACAATACACTTCAGTACTGTCAAACGTATAACACATTTCACAGCCTGCCCTAATTGGTTTTTTATTGATCTGTCTGTACTAAATTTATAGGGCATTCACTAAACATAAAAACATTTAAAAATTTTTGAAGTTGGCATGTGCATATAACTTTTCTACTAGGGATTCTGTATTTTGTTTAGCAAAGGTTTGCCACACCTGTATAAAGGCAGATTTGAATTTAAAAATGACACTTATTATTTCTCATTGTCAGTGTCAAAGTAGATATTTTTCTAGCAATTTTCACCTGAACTTTTATTAATTTTAATAAATATACCTATGATTGTTTTTTAAACAGTCCTATCAGCCAATAGTAATGAGAAATAAATTCAAATCGACCAATAGCATCAAAATTACACTGACTATTTGCTAGTAGCTAATTACACTGACTATTTGCTAGTAGCATCAAAATTACACTGACTATTTGCTAGTAGCAAATTACAGCGACTATTTTTCACAAACCATTCAAATCGTTCTTCTGCTGTAACACAACTAGCTAAAAGTGGAGTAGGTGAGCAGGAGTTGTTAAAAATAACAGGACACTCATCTGGAAGTTCCATCAAACCCAATCTACTACTTGAACTGTTTAAAAAATAATCACGCCGAATTACATTCGTGGTAATATATTTTTTTATAATTTTAACTAGATTAGCACTCATTTTTGTTGCTATTAAGAAATCTCACGAGTGGACATTCGTGAATCTAGTTAAAATTATCAAAAAATTATCACCACTTATGTAATTACTGTTGAATAAACGCTACGTCAATAGTATCCAAACAGTATTTGTATAATATACTTAAAATTAGTTATTAGAACATTTATGACAGATAGTAAGTAAATGTCGCACGCTTAACCTATTTGTAACTTTTTGGAAGTACATTTCTAGACAAAGATGAATTTTGGAATTACACTCTTGAAATTTTGGAAATAAAATGCCACTTTGTGTTTTTATGTTTACTGAACAGACTATAGGTATAGTCAACTGTAATACTTAATGACGGTTGTAACTAACTTCTCTATTAATGTAGTCGACTGTGGAATTATGACTAACTTCGCATGATTGATCCGTAAATGTAATTGATTAGTTATTGTTTTGTGTATCATTGTTTGCTCTACTCTTATCGTATAAACTCTATTCACTATAATCCCGGATTGTCAATGTCAAAATCCAATTAAAAACAATCCTTTATATCATGGTTACTACTTTTAAGTCAAGCTATGGGTAGCTAGAAACAATTAATTAAGTTACTAATGTCAAAACTATAAATTATAGGTTATGGTTAAATAAAAATATTTTTTATTTGGAACTGACTTAACCAAAAATAAATAAAAGTTGCAAGGTAACAAAAACGCAAATTTTAAAAATTACGCTTTTGCGTTGTCCAACCTAGTAGTAATAAAAAAGCCAATAGAAATTGAACAGTGCTACCATAAAACGTCATCTTTGACAATCCGGGACTATAATAGAGAATTAAGTTTACACAGGGCACTCTATTCAGGCGTATCGTGGCTTGTTTTGTGATCGAGGCGTACTGGCGTACCACCTATTGGAAACCGCTGATTAAAACCGTTCATGATTGAAGTTTAGATTAATTCTAACCAAGAAAAAGTGTAGTAATTAAAGAAAAAGCAATAAGGTATCACTCTATTATGAGCATAGTGGTTTAATTTAACATAAATCTGTTATAGTTGTACACCAAAAGAATAAGAATGGCTGGAATGATGGAAAATTGTAAAGCTGAAGAAGTTGGAAAAAGTTGTTTAACAAAAGCAAAAAATTACGCACAAGCCCATAATTGGGCTCGATCTTTTCCCCATTACCTTGTGTACTTTGAAATATTTCCAAACAATAGAAACCAGTACGTGGAAGAGTTCACAAATGTTTTACGCGAGCTGGGCCTTTCTTTAGAGTCGAAAGCCCAACTGGCAGAAGTAGCAAAATGGTACACAACAGGGCTGACCTATTTTCCTGGAAATCCTAGAATTTTAAACAATTTTGGCGAGTTTTTACTAAGGTATGCATAATTTACTCTTTGGTAAACATAACCTATACATTTCTTGTTCCAGAACAGATCAACCTGAAATAGCTCTAGTCTATTTGAAATTAGCCTGTGCAGCAGATAGCAACTATCTTCTCGCCGAAAGGAATTTACTCACTGCCAAACTTAATATTATTCCCAGGTGGCATTTTCGTATGATGAATGACAGCAAACGCAACCAAGCGTATCGTTCTGCCATTCATAAGGCTACCAGGACTGAGTGCAACAAAGTTTTGGATATTGGAGCTGGATGTGGGCTCCTTAGTTTTTACGCCGCTGAATGCAAGAATGTACAAAACGTATTTGCTTTTGAATCCTCAAACATTTTGTGTGCAATAGCAAATAATGCACTAGAAAACTTAAACATACAAGTGATCAACAGGAATTCAACGTTTTTACTCGATATAGATATAGGTCTATCCGATCTATTAATTACTGAGATTTTCGATGCAGGACTGTTTGGTGAACATGCACTAAAGACAATAACGCATGCCTGGGAGAACTTGTTAGAACCGTCTGCTAAAATTATACCAAGCAGTGCCGACTTATTTATCACAGGAATTAGTAGCAACAGTATTTTAAATGGGCATAAATTGTGCAATAGCCTTTTCGAATTAGGATTAAAAAATGTGTGTGTTACTCAGAGAACTACCGAACCGTATGAAGCTGAAAGTTTAAAAGACATTACAGTAACTTATGTAACAAACACTGTAAATGCACTCAGTGTTAATTTCGCTGATGTTAACCAGTTAAAAAGGATTTATAAGGACCCCAATTGCATTCCTGCTTTGACTTTAACGTGCTTGGAGGATGGAACAGTTGATGCCTTTGCAGTTTGGTTTGATCTGCATCTAGATAAAGACATCAGTATTACAACAAATCCCTTTAAAGAGAGTGTGACGTGTTGGGAGCAAGCAGTGATTTATTTGGACCACCCTTTAATTGTGCAACAAGGTCAAGAAATTAAACTGCAAATATCCTGCGTGGCAAACAAGCTCGAGGCAAAAGTGTTAGATGCCGTTCCAAATTGCAACCGTTGCTTCAAAGTATCCCCACAGATGATTAGCTTTTTAAATGATCCACAAATAGTAGCAGCTGCTCGAAACCTAGAATTGCCAAACAGATTTAGAGAGAATGACTCTCGCTTTCTCGATTTAAACCCGTTTCCATTATTTGCACTCTGCATGGCTAAGAAGGGTCACCCAGGGCGATATAAAATGGCAGCAACGGACCTACAGGACTTTGAATTCTTAAATTACGTCTGGTCTAGCAACGGGTTCTCCAGTACTGGTTCTGATCATTCCAAGATCACTTTTAAAATATTCGGAATGTGGCAGTTGGAAGAGTATTTATTGGAGCAGTTATTTGATGTCATCTTTGTGAATCCAATCGCCAATAATGGAACGCTAAGTGAAGAAACGTTTCAGAAATTGCCGAGGTTGAATGGCGCCTTAAAAAACGACGGACTAATTTTGCCCATGGCTGTGAGATTGGAAATAGAAGTTGTCGATTCAAAATATTTGGACTTCTGCAGTAAAGTTGATGGAGCAAATTTGTTTGGGTTTGCAGTAGCCCAAGAGATTAATGAATATTCAGTAAGTTAATATCTAGTAATACAATAACAAAAACTGTAAAGAACCTAACAAGCTTGTTATACTGGTTATATTCTTGATATGTAAATTAATATTTCTGTTGTATCAGAAATTAGTTTTGTTGAAATAGAAAATGATTTCAGGTTTTGGAGCAATGGAAAGTCAAGCCTCGATATTTCCAGCGCAAGAACCTGTGCAAAGTGGTAGGAGAAACCCTAGATTTACGAACTAATTGTGACCTGCTAGCTAATACCATGACAACTGTGCAGGTTCCTGTAAATGGCAAAGCTAACGGATTGCTCTACTGGTACACCATAACGTTTTCAAAGAATGTGCATATTAATACGTACGACAGTTTTCATTACAACGGTGCTTGTTTCATTTTTAATCAGCCTCGAGACTTGAACTGTGGTGACGAACTTTGTATAAATATAAGATTAGAAAATGGTGTATTAAAGATTGACTGTGATAATGACTAAAAATAAGTAGTTTTACATAAAAATATTGTTTCAACTCTACGATAACCTAGTCGAATATACTAAATTATATATTACGACAACTTAAACCTCTATAAAACTATATGTCGTCTGTCCAGTAATTATCCAACCTTATACTACAAAGTTAGATTGAGTTTTAATTTTAAAAATTGATTTACAAGTCAAATTAGATTATTATTCTTTTGTACAGTTTAATTATATTATTACTTTTATTATTATGGGCCAAGATACCATTGTTGGGAGAAGGCCTCTCCCATGGTGCACCAATGTTTACAGTTTCCGGCATTTCGTATTCAATCAGTGGCGTAACTAAGATTTTGCTCTGGGGGGTGTTCTGGGAGAGTGATCAACCTTATTACAATAAGAATTTTAAAAAAAATTGAGCGTACCATAAAGTATAGTTGATTTTATTTTTATAGGACTTGCGGTATGGCTTAATTTAAGTTCTTGGCAGTGTAGACCACCTAGTTACATTTAAGAATTTACTAAGTGATATTACAGACGTCTATTTAAATAGGTAAATAAATTAGCTAGTGTGGCATTTTATTTGCTTATGAACCAAAAGAAGTCAGAAATAATTATTTGCTAAATAAATAATAACTTAGATTGCTTGTAAAACAAAATTGCAAGATATGCCTGTTCTTGCAATAACTCTAACCTATGAAAATATTAAATGTCGTTTTGACTGTAAAAAATGAGTTAAATTGACACCAATATAATAAGAAATGAAGTAATACATGTATGTATGTATTATCGATAACCTCATTTACTTTGCGGTGTAGAGGCTGGTGCTTTATGCGATTGCATCTGGCAATACAATGCTCAACTTGCCCCGCATTCGGGATACAACGTTAGAGCGCGCCCTTTCTGCTTGCCCAGCAACCATTGTATGAGACGTTTATCATGGTGATGTATTTTGTTACGGTCTAAATCGACTTTAACGACACAGCGCCGTCTCATACAAATATTACGTAAAAGCTAAACGGCCGGTGTGGACGATAATTCTCACAAAATTGGGACAGATGACGCACCTGGGACTGCTGCCCTGCCCGTAACAAGATATGCCGGCTAAACATTAGTGGAGCGAGGGGTGGTCCTACACGAAATTACCTACGGGCAACGACATAAGGGACGGTAAACAATGACAAAATAAATTGGGCGTTACCCGGTGTCATCAATGAGAACGAAAATGCCAAGATAGAGCCACTATGAAACCGGGAAATCAATGAGCCTGCCTTCCAACTTTACACCTTGGCGAAATCCAAAGCTAAACGGGGATAGAATATGTGTGCACAGCCTCACGACTCCCGACACTGCAGCGACAAGCGCCCTAACTTACCTAAGACGCTTAAGAACTCTCTTTCCAGGCTCCACCGTACATAAATCTGACAGTATATAATTTAACCTGAAAATAAGCATGCACAAACACGTGCGGAAATCATAAGGCAACGTTTTTTAAGGTGCTCACCCTGTATATACCGGGTGGCCATAAATATCTGATATCACATTACTTTTGGAATCAACACCGCTTTATTAAAGTGATGAATCCAACTAAACTAAATGTCATTAATGTCATCACAACTAAAATTCCTATCTGTCAAAAATTGTTACAGATTACAATAAGTATTGAAGTTAGAACAGGAGATTTTTATAATCGAGTTGTAGGCTAAACTGCAGAATCTGGGGCACATTCCCCTCCTCTTGTTTACATTTTATTACATTTCATACCAATACTTATAATTGAAATATGTATAATGCTAACCAACATTTATAAGTAGCTAATTCCATGGCTACCGGGATCTCAGATGTTTATGGCCACCCGGTATTTGTCTAAAATTTTCTCGATTTCATGCCAGGTAGATATGTAATGTGTAAGCAAAATATCGTCTTCCTCCAACAAATAGTTTAACCAAGAAGACTACTAAGAAAAAATAACTCGCGTTTCGAAGCAGACCGCTAAAAGTTGATAAATATGGCGGTCGTCGTGTACTATTATTATGGCCGGCCTAAGGCGTGTGCGACGTGTGCGGTCGCACACATGCGATTTTGGGAGGGGCGCCGAAATGAGAAAAACTTTAATTTTTATGTACTGTAATTTTGAATGCAAATATTAGCCATTTGAATATATTAATAATTTTGGTTCAACAAATAAGATGTTTGAAAGTACAGTAAAGAGCCTGGCTTCAAGTGCTCTGCTCCGTTGTTTTGACAGAACTGAACAGTTGTAGAGAGTTAGTCACAATTACTATCACATGTTTAGTCTATCTATTGTGTCGACATCTGCGCTCGGCTGGTCGTTCACCTCACCGCTCTTGCTCTTGTAATGGCGACTACGCTTGTGCATCTGCGTCGTTATCTGACGGGAGTCGTGACAAGTCACAAGTGCATCCAGTTGACGCGCATAATTAGTTTTGTGTTTTGTGAATTGTGGTGACAAGTGTATTGTGTGATGTTAATAAACTAAAAATGTTTTCCAAACCTTTTGGATGTCAAAATAGGAAGCGGAAAGCTAAATCCTCAAAAGAAGCGGAAGCCAGTGCTAAATTACTATGCAAGTATTTAGCAACACCACAAAACCTTGTCTCTAGTACAGAAAATGTAGCTATGAATGACGTAGCCCTAATTGAACCTAAGCTCAGTGAAAAAGACGAGCACTGTAAGAGACAAGAACTACAATTACCAGAGTGTAGAGATAGTTTACAAACTGAAACTGGTATTCATGAAATTGCAACAAATATAGCTGATGAAACTTGTCAAGGTCAAGAACTCATTCATTGGAAGAGCAAGAAAATGGTTGCCCCAGCTCGGTGGATGTTACAGTTTCATTACCATTGCCTACATGGCCTACACATCTTAATCCAAACGATCGTGATGGCATAATAGCTGAAGGGCCGTTCTCGCCATATTGAGAGAGATATCCCAAAGATGGAACAAAAAGGTCATTTTCTAATGTATTTTACTATCGGCTGGCTCCAAATGCTGAAAAAAGAGACGTTGGCTATTGTATTCTGAACAAAACAATAGTGTTTACTGTTTTTGTTGTTAGATATTTAGTACTGCACATTCCAATAAAACTTTATCAGATCAAAGCGGAAATTGTGACTGGAGGCACATTGGAACTATACTGACACGTCACAAAACTTCCCCTAATCAACTGAAGTGTTATGAAAGGTGGGTGGAGGCGGAAAGGAGACTGAGCACAGGTAAAACAATTGATGATGAAAACCAGAAAATAATTGCCCAAGAAAAAGAACGATGGCAAAATGTTCTTAAACGACTTCTTGCCATAACACAATTTCTTGCCCAGCACCAAATGGCTTTCCGAGGAACAAATGAAACTCTGTACAAAAAGGACAATGGAAATTATTTAGGGCTTGTTGAACCAATTGCCCAATTTGATCATGTAATGAAAGAACATATATCTAGGGTATTGGCAAATGAAAAACAAAGGTGTATGTCATACTTGGGGAAAAACGTACAAAACTAATTATTGATTCTGATGGAAGACAAAGTAAGAGAAGAAATACTAAGCAGAATTAAAGGAGCCAAACACTACGCATTGATTCTCTCTGTTGTTTTGAGGTACCTTCATGAAACAAAAGAGAAAAAAGTTGAAATTTGTGAAAGTTTGCTAGATTTCATTGAAATAACAGACACTTCAGGGAAGGGAATGTCAGAAACAGTCTTAAAAAAAACTAAAAGAGTATGACTTGGACATTTCTAATTGCAGAGGCCAGGGATATGTTAATGGGGCAAATATGAAAGGAAAGCACTCTGGACTACAAAATCAAATTCTAGATAAAAACAAGAGAGCCTTTTTTGTACCATGTGGCTGTCAAACTTGGTACTAAGCGATGCCACAAAAACCTCAGTACCAACAGTTAACCTTTTTGGAACAATTCAACGGTTGTTTGTGTTTTTTAGCTCATCAACAAAATGTTGGTGCAAATTTTTAGAGAGTCCGTCACAAACATCAGCATTTGGGCCTTCTCTCACATCGAAAGAACTTTGTCTAACTCACTGGGAAGCACGTATTGAAGCACTCAAAGCAGTAAGATACCAGATTGTGCAAATCCGACAAACACTTTGGGAACTGCACGAGGATGCATCATTTGAAGACGAGATTAGAAGTGAAGCAAATTCCTGTCCGAAACAATTGAAGATTTTGGTTTCTTAGGGCCGGTTGCAGAAAGCAAGTCTGGTGTTAGCTAACGTCGCGTCAAAGTGAACAAAATCTCATCAAATTTTGTTTACTAATGTATTAGTTGCCATAAGCATTTGAGATTTGATTCGTTTTTGTTCACTTTAACGTCGCGTTAGCTAACACCAGACTTAACATTGCTTTCTGCAACCGGCCCTTAGTGTCATTGACTGCATGGTATGATGTCCTGTTTCAAATAAACATTGCTAGTAAGATATTGTAATCAAAGATCGTCAACTTACCTCAAGCTGTAGCTATTTTGAAGTCTGTTGGGGACTTTCGCGAAAATGGATTTGTTAGTTGTTTAGTGAAAGCCAAAGAGTTGGCTGAAGATTTAGAAGTCGAAGGAAAATTCAAAACACCCCGGGTTAGAAGGAAGAAGAAGCAGTTTGATTACGAGGCTAATGATGAAGCACCGATTGACCCCCAAGAGCGTTTTAGAGTTAACTTTTTTATACCACTTGTTGAAACTGGACAAATAGCTGTGCAAGAGAGGTTCGAACAGCTTAAGGCCAAAATGTCAAAAGTTGAGTCTCTTTTTAAACTTGATGAATTGCCCAACGGAGAAGACTTGTTTGTTAAATGCAAAGACCTAGAAGACCTCCTTTCAGATGGGGATGACAATGACATCAAAGGAGCTGAGTTATGCGACTAGCTGATCTCTATCAAGGATCTCATGCCAAATAAAGGTTTAAGTTTTAGCTATTCAAAGTTTATCATCTTGATTTATTTTTTGGTCAGCTAATTCATAATTGTTTTGGGCTCAAACAAAATTATTATTTTTCAAAGTTTTTTAATTTTCAAAATTAAAAAGCAGCCTTTTAATTCCTGTTTACTTGATTTTAGGAGGTAAAACACCTTTGAACGTACTGAACTTTCTGTTGGAAACTGGATCTACAGACTCTTATGTAAATGTGTGGGTTGCTTTGCGAATACTTCCGACAATACCAATGTCGGTAGCTAGCGTCGGCGGAGCGAAGTTTTTCAAAATTAAAATTAATTAAAACTTATCTAAGGTCTACTCTTTCACAAGAAAGACTGAACAACCTTGCAATTTTGTCCATTGAAAATGATATTTTATCGTCATTAGATTACGATGCACTAATAAAAACATTTTCGGCTGCTAAAGCTAGGAAGGTCCACTGTTAGGCTGAAAACACACGAAGCGGTTTACGCCGAGTCGGCAGCCGACTCTGCCCATGATTCTATGTATTTAAAGTGGACAAAACACACGCTGCGTCATGTAGCGCATACGCCGCGCGTACACCGAGCGTACGCCGACCGTACGCTCATCCAGAACAAGTGCCGAGCGCGGTTTTCTTATCGCTTCGAAGGTAGAAGGTACCCTCAAGTCTGTGCTATCTTATGACTGTACACACGACAAGCGGTTTCAAAGCGGCGAGTATCAGGCGCGGTTGTCAAATATCTTTGTCATATATGAAAATATTTTACTTAGATGAGTAGTATCTGACTGATCATTTGTTTTGCAGGTTATATATGTACTAATTTAATTTTAATTGTAAATATGTGTTCCAATATGGAAACCGAAAAATGTATAATGGAAATCCAGGCAAGACCAGCCATATGGGACATGCAGCATGTTGATTATGCAAATAAAATAAAACAAAAACGAATCCATTGTGTTCAATAAGAAAACTGGCAACATGTCATCGTTATGTTTATCGCGGCGACTTTTTTGCCGACTCGTGTGTTTTATCGCAGGCGGCTGCCGACTCGGCGTGAACCGCTTCGTGTATTATCCATTCACAAAACTCGTGAACTGTCAATGTCAAATATTTGCTGAGTGTAACTGGAAATTCGGACCATGTTTTAACAATTAATAACACACTTGAAATACACTCCATTTGATTAACAACCGTAAACTGACTTTTAATCGCGATTACAGGTTAATTTAGTTCGCTTCCAATTGTCGAACGGCAGCGAAAACGAACGAAAATGACTGAAGATAGTACACGCTGTCGATAGCGCCGCGACGGCTATCCCTGGCATTCGGGCCGCTTTTCTGCACAGTCATCATAGCAAGTTACATATCCTTAGTATAGTCTTCTTGAGTTTAACAAATAGTTTTTGAGTTATACTGCCAAAAGGCAGACAGACAGACAGACGGGATTGAGAAAACCTGTTCTTCGTCATCTACGGAGCATGAAACGTGAAGATCTGAAGAAATCTCAGAATGTGGACGAGGGAAGGAAAAATTAACAGTGTCATGGTGGTCGATAAAAGGAAGAATGAAAAAGAAGAAAATTTAGAACAAATCGACGTTTCCGCATTTTTTATTTAAATATTAATAGTATAGATGATAGAGCATTACAAAGATGGGGGACCCATTCTCCACTCTGAAATTTACCCTTTATTGGAGTTGATACCTGACTGGTCGCTTAGAGCACGCCCTCGGGGTTAGACAGTATAAACACAGGTGATTTGGTGAAGAGTGTATCTTCCGCCAACTTTGTCATGTTTAGTTTCTCTCCAAGGCCATTAAAATTACAGGTTGTCGATTGTTAAATATTTGTGTGGTTAGGGGTTTTTAACGAATTATGATCGGATTCAAACCACATATTCTAGAGCAGTGTTTTATTATGCACAAGGACGGTTCAGAACTTTTAAAAAACTATCGGCAAATAAGCCGTATGTTACAGATATACAAATTGTTTACGCGAATAATGACAAACAGAATATAGAAAAAGTTGGACTAGTATTCTGTAAACTTAAATGATATAGTACATGATGCGACCATCTCTTGGCCGTAAAAATAAGTAGAATATAACTTCCTACTACAAATGGCATTTGTAGATTATAAAAAGGCCTTTGACGCAATAGAACACGACAATAATGGAGGATACAAGACGTGAATAGACCATCGATACAAAACCTTAGTGCAATATATATATAATAAAGCAAAATCGACAATCAGACTGCACGAAAACAGATATCACTTAAACATTTTACCCTGGCTCTGGAAGGAATTTTGAGGAAACTGGAACGAATGGATAAAAGTAGAAATTAACATCACGGTGAAAGAGTCAACCACCTTATGTTTGCCGAAGATATAATTCTTCTTGCAGACAAGAAAGATCTCACAAAAAAATACACTAAAAGAAGAATAAGATAACATAGGACTAAGAATCAATATAAGCAAGACCAAAATAATGAGCTCCAAGATAGACAAATAACAATCGATGGAAAGGAAATAAAAAATTGTTACGGTATTAATTCATCAGATCGACATAGGTCGTATTGATTGTCCACAATCGGGTACAAACTACAAGGTTCGCCGGTTTTCCCTAGAAATCACAGATCTTAATGTGTCGGAGCAGATTTTGTTGCTCCGGTTACTCGCACTTAGCTCAGTCGGGAAGGGGTAGTTCGAAGACTTAAATGGAAAACCGACGGGGTACTTACCCTAAAGCTTGCTTAACAGAAAAAGAAATGCCTGAGCGCCACTTGGTTCTGATTAGGGGTGGCTAACGTGTCTAGAACCAAGAACAATACACGTAGCCTATGTAGAAGTCCTCCAGGTACGTTGCTGAACACCTCAGCCTGTTGTTTACCAAGCCTCCTCCGAGTAGCCAGGTGACCTTGTCATTAAATCACTTACCTTCAAGGCCACCGTCACTAAAAAATAACAAAAAAACACTGACTGGCCCAAATCTCGGGGCTCGCTTAATCAAAAGAGCATGCTTTAACTTCACAAAATTAATTACACTTGGCCTTTGCCACACTGGATTAGTGAATGACCCAGAAGAGGTTTAAAAATTCATAAAAAGAATGAACTGACTTTAACAGGTTTATTATTTAAAGGAACAAATGACAGTTTACACAAATCGGTACATTAAAACAAACACCCGGAGGTGAGTTTAAATTTAGTAATACGATATCCTACGTGAATATGAAAGGGGGCCCCACAAAACCAAAATATATCTTAAGGGCTAGTTACAAAGACACAAAAAACACAATATTATCCAAGACAAGTGACATAAAACGGACGCCAGGAGTAAAGCCCCTGGTAAACATTAACTGAGACACATCGTAAGTCTTAGCGGACGTACGCAACGTTTATAAGCACTGACGCACAATAAAATATAAAATCGCACATTAAGTTAGGCACCAGAGTTACCTAATTGGTACAATGCAGGGCGCCTACCTGATAGTTGCAGCATGCAGTCTTAAGTGCAGATGTAGTTGTCCTCGTGGAGGCCTGGTAAAACGTGCCAGAGGTGTAGCGAATTCTCCAGAAGAGGCAACAGGTGGAGCAGAAACTCGAGGGAATTGAAGACAGTCGGCAGCAAACATCAATCAACGAAGTGACAGCAAACAACACTATATCGCGCGGTGGCCCTTCCTTTAATTAAACCCGACGTTGACACAGATATGCATTACGCAATGGTTTTTTCCCGACTTAACAGGGAAAAAAGTTAGTTGAGGCTCATCAGATATCGTTTCTCTAATCGAATCGGCAAAAAGTGCCAAAAGTCTCCCCGGAGACCAACTGTATGAAATGAAAATCGGCCAATTTAACAACGTCCGAGTTAAATACACTTCCTCTGCCCACCGCGCATTTTCAAAGACACCCAAGGATTAATGTTCACTTCGAAGATTCGGGTTTAACTGCACTCGCCATTAACGTGCCCCAAGGCACTCGAAAAGTTCGCACAAGAGCCAAAAAGGATTCACCATGTTAATCACAAAATGTTAGCAAAAGTTCCCCCCGATTCGCGGCACAAGCTGCGAACCGGGGGTGCGAAAAAAACACCACGTCTAGTTTACTCAAGAGCTGGGTACAGATTTTTTTAAATTTCAAATTGGACTCTGCGTGAAGAACACGACGGAAAAGAGTTTAGAACTCCGAAACCACTAATTTTAAATGCCTCATTCCCTAAGGAGTTATCAATTTTTATTTCCTTTAGACAAAGCTTGGTCATCAGAGAAGGTTCTAGAAAGAATTTCTGGCTATACAGCAGATCCCAAAAATATTAAGTTACAAGGTCAATCCTGCCGAACTTTAAACGATAATTTATAAGAGGGACATGAAGCTGTTATATTCCTAGAAGCTTAACTACGTCGGGCAGTATTTAAAAAAGTTGAAGGTTGGGACTCAAAGCGATTTAAGCTGGGACGTAAACAAAGGATGCCTTATGTTCCCAATTCGAAGAAATATGATTTAGACGGAAGTGACTGCAATAGATTACATACGGCTCCGAGAAAATGCTTATTAGTGAGAATTCCAAGGACCGCGGGCATATTTGAGCTTGAACTGAATGAATTGGCTGCAGCATTTTAAAATTATAATACAGGGCCGTACCAGAAAATTTTAAATAGAATAATTTCAGCTTAAATGCACTAATAACACCCAATCGTGGAATTGATGACAAGGATAGCTTAATGACGTCAAAATCACTTAACAAAATGTCAAAGAATATGTATATCTTGGATGAAAAATAGAAATAGAAAAGGCAAACAAAGACATAGAAATAGAACAAAGTAGAAGACTAGAATGGGCTGCGTTTGGTAAACTGGCAAAAACTCAAAAGTAGAAAAATTCCTCAATACATCCGAACAAAAGTTTTTGACCAATGACATGGATCTTCACCTAACAAATAGTAAATTAATTGAAAATAACCCAAAGGATGATGGAGAAACCTATAATAGGAATATCATTAAAAGACAGAACACAAAGTGATTGAATTAGATAAAAATAAAGGTAACCGACATTATACAGAGAGTGGCCAATCTAAAATGGGACTTTGCTGAACATATGGCGCATATAGTGAAATGGTATTAAGCACACAACTTGGGTCTGTTTGCAGTGCAAAATATTTAACCAAGTTAATAAAGCACAGAGTTAGGATATTTTAGCAATTTTAAACAGTAATAAAATTATTAAATGCATTGATAATGAGATGCTAGAAACAGTAATTAGTCGGATAAAGGCACGCAAAAGCAAAGCATATTTCAGAGGGTTTGAATTTGGCTTTTGAATAAAGTAGTATAATTAAAATGATAGGTTTGTGCACATGTAAATCCAGACCAAACGAAAGTAATTGACACAAAAGGTTATGTGCATATAAATGAGCGTAGTTATCAATAAAAGCAAAGGACAGTAAAAATTCTGAGCAATCTGAAGGGTAGGTGAAGATAAGGATAATTTAGATAATTGCAAAAAGCAATCCTGAATGTAGGCAACAGAAGAGAAGCAAGCGACGTGAGAATGGTGGACTCGGATACCAGTGTATTAAAAACAAAGGGCAAAAGAGCAGAGCAGTGAAATTAAAAACGTTTGTGAGTGCAACGCTAAAGAACAATACTAGTCATAAGCAAAAGACAATATTTTAGATTTAAGAAAATGTTAGATTTTTAATTTATGTAATCAAACTTTATTCTATTGGTGGTTAATATTATCAAAACTAATTTCCAATTAATAGTAGAAGAACACCGTATCTTAGCAGCCTGATGCTTTTTTGTTATTAACAGGGGAGAACAATTAAAAATAGAAATTAATATAGTTTTTCGAATTTGTGCTCCATATTTAACTAATGTTTTATGATAATAAACGTGTTTTACTAATTATAAAAAGTGGTCCAATTTATTGCCCAAGTGTCAGTGTACCTGTGAGAACGTTTGTGGCGATTTCCACTACATAAAAGTTAAATTTTGTAATCTCATCCTCGAGTGGACATCGGCAGCCGAGCAACTGGACTTTACGATCTTCGACTACGACCAAAATTAGCAGCGGAACCCAGAGGTCAACGATCAAGGACGTCAGCGGGGTCTGCAAGAACGTCGCTTTCAACATCTGCACCTAGGGGAGCGACTCCAGCGGCAGAAAACCGGGATGTCATCTGCGACCAGCATCGAGGCTGCAATTTGAGTGTCAGCGTTCGGGAAAACTACTTAATTACGAGATTGAACCTTGCCGAAGAGCCCTAGCGCTTTTCCAAAGGTCCAATTATTCCGTGGTTTTCAAAAATCGAACGGCGTCATCCGGTTTTGCAAAATTGGCGGAGTTCCAAACATCATAAACAAATGAAAGTTGGCGTGAGTTCTACGTCATCCTGAGAATAACGAAGGCGAGAGTCTACGTCATCCTAATAACAAAGGCGATGTTTTTTAATTGTTGCCAAGCAGGAATATTCGAATTATTTACCTGACGCTTTCTCACATTATTTCACGATTTTAAACGTTCAAATACACGCTGTACGCACAAACCATTTTGTGTTTATCTGTTAATTTACGAGGTGGTGAATTATCTAAGAACGAGCAAATGAGCTACGTTGAGACAAATAACCTAAAATTTGAGAATATAGGGAATGTCAGAACTCAACCTGAAATAAGCAGTTTTTGTGTTTGCCGAGAGCTAGCGTATTTTGTATTGCAGTTAAATAAGATAGAAAGAGGGGCATTCAACCATTTTATTTGTGTAATTAATTATTACATTTCATTTTAACTAGCCTTAAAGCACTGTCAGGCAAAGTTCGAGCACAGTATAAAAATTAAACTGAGAATTGAGTGTGTGGTGATTTTCCCTAATTTTAACTTAGGTATATCAAATTTTGTCTAAAAATAAATAATACAAACAGGCACCGCAACGTGGAGCTGTTACAATCAATTCATCGCAATAGATGACTGACGAAATGCCACAATCTTGCAATGGATAACATGGGACAAAAGAAAAAGAAAAGGGAGGTTAAATACAAAGTGATACGACGAAATAAAAAATGTGGCAGTACTGGGATGGATAAGAAATGCACAAGACAGAGTGAACTGTGGACAGATGAGGGAGGGTAATGGTCAATACTAAGTCTTGGTGAAGCTGCCAGTCACTGATTTTCCAGAGATAAGGCTGTTTTTTCATCACTGCATACTTCAACCTTCTCAAAACTCGCAGGTAGTGTGCTTTGTTCACCGTCTAACCATATGGACTACTTTGTTACAGTATCAGCTCACGGATGAGCAAGTTCCGAATGCTAAACAAGTCCGGGAAACGTGCACACTTACCCTGGAAATCTTAAGAAACAGGCTAAAGACCGCGGCTCAAATACGCTCAGGGAGGGGGCGTGGTCCTAAACGAGACACCACAGGGCAAGAGTGTCGATATATATATATATAGGGTGTTACAAAAGAAATAGGGCGCCACAAGGTCCAAGCAAGGAGACCCACGCGTAACCGAACTTTGAAGGTCAAATGGGGTAAAACATACTCATATACTACTGGAAGCCACAGCGCAGCGACAAACGCGCCAACTTACCTGCAATACTCATTCACCACGTCCAGGCCTCACCTTACATCGATGTTGACACAGTGACTCAGTCACCCTGTAAACAAACATACACAAGATATAGGAAAAATCATAAGTCGTTAATCAGTTAATATATCTATTGGGCCACTTCACATGACAGAAAAACTTACAGTTGTACCGACGTGGTCAGCACGTACATCAATTTGGTACAGTGAAAGGAATAAATACTTAACGGAATAAACCCAGCTGGGAAGCGCCTTAACTCATAAAAAACAAAGTACAACTCGTACAACAAAGGTTAACTTCTACCAGTGCATGTACCTCGCCTCGACTGAATGTCGGGCGGAAAATAAGTCTACTTCGATTATATTGAAATGTCAATTGGCGACAAGCACGTTTACTACATAAAGGTTAAATGTTTGAATGAAGTATCGGACGGCAATTAAGCAAGTTTTAATGCAATACAAATGTCATCTCGCGGCAAACAGGTTTGTTACACAAAAGTTAATTTGGTGTTGAATGTACTAGGCTTGCATGAAGTATCGGACGGCAATTAAGCAAATTTTAATGTGATACAAATGTCAGCTTGCGGCAAACAGGTTTGTTACACAAAAGTTAATTTGGTGTTGAATGTACTAGGCTTGCTTGAAGTGTCGGACGGCAATTAAGCAAGCTTTAATGAGATGCAAATGTCAGCTTGCGACAAACAGGTTTGTTACACAAACGTTAATTACAACAAAGCGAACGCTACCTTAATAGTGGGTCAGCCTCAAGACGCGGCGGCGTAAGTTGGCGGGCGTCACCTGTCGCTTTGCTACTGTTGAGATGGTGCAGGTGAAGGCACCGGCGTCCCAGAGAATATCCCCAGCTTAATCGCGGGACCAGGTGCGTTCTGTCCCCTTGGCAAATTGAAACATCGGTACGGCAGCTAATTAGCTCACTCGAGAGAGAATCCCACTCAAAGAGACGGATTAAAACAGGCCACAGACCTTCGAAAGTACTGAGTGGCTTAGACCGGCACACTGGACATCACCAACACCTCGAAAGAAACACAGCAGCCCACACGCGACGCTAGTCAAGAAGCCACTCTCGAAAACCAACGCTCAACAGGGCTTCGCGCTCAAACTCGTCGTCTGCCCTGCCACAAGAAAAAGACACAACGAAATTCTGCTGAACCAGCACAAAAGGAATATAAGGCGCCTCCACGCCTGAAGCGTGAAGACTCCCACCAAACACACTATCTCGACTTGACTCTGCCGCGATCCCAGACTGAATGCCTAAAACCGACGCTAAAACGGAGCTTCGCGCTCAAAACCCGCTGTCTCAGCGCAAGCTGTGTCGGTACCGACAACGCATGATTGCTAGCAAGCGACAGAGGTAGAAACTATACTACTTCTTACAACTGAAGGACACGCAGCTGCATAAAACAACGATGTAAAGATTGGCGCGGTGTGCCAAGCCTTTGAATGAAGCCAAAAGCCATGCTTGTCTCTGAATTTTTCTTTGATGCGAGAAGCTGAAGCGTTATGCGATAAGTTATGATTAAGATGGCCCCGATATACAGGCAGGCTCGCCAACTCTGTCTCAAAACGAAATGGTAATGTAACTCTATGAATTCAAGAAAAATAACAAATGGCCTGACAACTTAAATGATGTACTACAACAGCTTCGCGGTCAAAGAAAAAGGTGAATATTTTCTGGTCATTGCTCCAATTTTAACACCCTTCCTTTGGTTTTTCTTCTTCTGGTATTATCCAAAAAACTCCTTTTGTTTCAAGGTCATAGCTGCAAGTCTCCTCTAATATACTTTCAAATTGCATTGCCATGGTGAACTAGTTGGAGAGATATTGGTGTAGATCAAATATTTACTGGTCAAACCTTGTATATTTTCATACTACTGTATTTATTGAGCTGAATCTTGTGCATAACAGATAAAGACAGATCATACACCACAACAAAAATTAAATGCTTCCGATGAGCTTTCAAGTAAACCAAAAGAGATAGAATAAGAAACAGAAGCATAAGAGCAAATTCGAGGTTAGCAGGTTAGGTTTTGCGTCAGTTTGTGTTAAAACTGACGCAAAACCTAACCTGCTAATATCGAATTTGACATAGACTTACAGTGCCACCAACATATTATTCATGAAACAAATATATTCAAAGCCAAGCTTGATTTCATTTTCATTTGCTCACATGTTATTATCAGAAAGTGACATAAAAGCTGTAGGTACAACAACAATAATTTCGTGAAGCGGTATGAATAGTACATTCCAGGCAAGTAAGCTATCTTAACTGACGGTAATAGAACACAACTGTTCGCTAAACAACAATAATTTCGTGATGCGGTATGAATAGTATGTTCTAGGCAAATAAGCTATCTTAACTGATGGTAAAAAAACACAACTGTTCGCTAATTCGGCGCAACACACTTTATCAATATCAAACTGCACGAATAAACGTCATTTAGTAATACAGACTATACCTAACGGAGCTTGGTTGTGCGGTACTGATGTCCTTTGCAGCTGTAGCGGCCACCGCCCCAGACACTGCATATTGGACGAGACGGGAAGCAAATATTGTGACAACTAGGCGGGAGGCTGTGAGCCGGACGCATGGAGATTTATCCTTTCAGCGAGATGTAATGCGAAGTGCAAACGGGAGGCAGAACGATATGACAGCTTCGCCGACACTGCTAAAAGAGTCCCCGTAACAAGAAGAATCCACCTAATAGGCGCTAAATCGAGGTCTGCGGCCCGGCGGCAAATTGGAAACTTAAAGGCTTACGTTTCTCGGCATTCCAACGAACACTCACGCCCCCATACTAAACAATGTGAAACGCACGGCCAAAGGCTTGAATCGGAAGTCCCAAAGACAAACAAGACGGCGACATTTCGCACAGAAACTCAACGGCACGGTACGGTAACACACTCAAAGCGTCGCCCCGGCCTTGCGACGTCGTACCCAACAAACAAAGTGTCAAAACTTGCGGTCACAGGGGACAAAGACCGGTCGCCTCCGAGCACGACGCGCGAAGGCGCCCACAAAATCACTCTATATCGACTATACTAGCTGTCGGGCCGAGACTGAATGAATCCTCCAAAAACAGATCCTAAGCCAAGCTTCGAGCGAGACGCTCTGTGTCCGACGTGTCAAATGTAGCCAATAAGAACGCAGCTAAGCCTCGCATGACAACGGCAAGCGAAGCAACCTGAATATGATACGCTAGACTTTTAATTAACACCAAAAGCTAAGTGTGCGTTTGAATTTTTGTTTGATGCAAAATGCTGAAGTGTTATATGATAAAATAGGACTGAAACGGAACCGATATACAGGCAAACTCGCCAACTTGGTACCAAAACAGCTCCAAATGGTCACGGAACTATTGCAATTAAAAATGACCTGACAAAGGTACATCCAAGAGCATAGAAACAACGTCTGAAGTAAACTGGATGGCAACAGATGCAGATAGGGAAATTTGGAAAACCTGTAGAAGGCAAGATATTTACTTCCATTGGAATTTTGAGTTGACCGGAAAGGTCAAGGTGACTAATGGGCAGAATTGAGCGTTTTACCTTATTTGGAATTTTATCATAACCCGAGTGCCAAAAAGCGCCGAATGTTGCTGAAGATTAGCGGCATGTAAATTTTAACTGCACAAATTGCGTTTTTCAATTAATTTGCGCCAAGCAAACGTCACAAGATACTGCAATGTCGGTTTGTGATCCACCTAGTGTAGTAAAAGTTAGACAAAGAGTCGTAAATACAATCTTACTGAAAGTTAAGGCACTACGATGTCGGATTGTGATTCCCCTAAAGAAGTGAAAGTTAGACAAGGAGTCGATGTAAACACAATCTTACAGACAGTTAAGGTACTACGATGTCAGATTCTGATCCAACTAGTGCAGTAAAAGTTAAACAAAGATTCGTAAATACAATCTTGCTGAAAGTTAAGGCACTGCGCTGTGAGATTGTGATCCATCTAGTGAAGTAAAAGTTAGACAAGAAGTCGGTGTAAACACATTCTTTCAAACAGTTAAGGTACTGCAATGTCAGATTGTGAGCCACAGACAGTAGTTAAAGTTAGACATGGCGTCGGGGTAAACACAATTTTACAAACAGTTAAGGTACTGCGATGTCGGATTGTGATCCACCTAGAGTAATACAAGTTAGGCAAGGAGTCGGTATAAACATAATCTTACAAACAGTTAAGGTACTGCTATATCGGATTGTGATCCACTTAATGTAGTAAATGTTAGACAAAGAGTTGGTGTAAACACAATCTTACTAACAGTTAAGGTACTGTGATGTCGGATTACGATCCATCTAGCAAAGTAACAGGTTAGACAAGAAGTCGGCGTAAACACAATCTTACAGTTAAGGTACTCCAATGTCGGATTGTGGATCCATCTAGTAAAGTAAGTTAGAGAAGGAGTCAGTGTAAACATAATCTTACAGTTAAGGTACTGCGATGTCTGTGATCTATCTAGAGTACTTAGTAAAAGTTAGACAAAGAGTTGGTGTAAACACAATCTTACTAACAGTTAAGGTACTGTGATGTCGGAGACCGATCCATCTAGCAAAGTAACAGGTTAGACAAGAAGTCGGTGTAAACACAATCTTACAGTTAAGGTACTCCAATGTCGGATTGTGATCCATCTAGTAAAGTAAGTTAGAGAAGGAGTCAGTGTAAACATAATCTTACAGTTAAGATACTGCGATGTCTGTGATCTATCTAGAGTACTAGTAAAAGTTAGACAAAGAGTTGGTGTAAACACAATCTTACTAACAGTTAAGGTACTGTGATGTCGGATTACGATCCATCTAGCAAAGTAACAGGTTAGACAAGAAGTCGGTGTAAATACAATCTTACAGTTAAGGTACTCCAATGTCGGATTGTGATCCATCTAGTAAAGTAAGTTAGAGAAGGAGTCAGTGTAAACATAATCTTACAATTAAGGTACTGCGATGTCTGTGATCTATCTAGAGTACTTAGTAAAAGTTAGACAAAGAGTTGGTGTAAACACAATCTTACCAACAGTTAAGGTACTGTGATGTCGGATTACGATCCATCTAGCAAAGTAACAGGTTAGACAAGAAGTCGGTGTAAACACAATCTTACAGTTAAGGTACTCCAATGTCGGATTGTGATCCATCTAGTAAAGTAAGTTAGAGAAGGAGTCAGTGTAAAAATAATCTTACAGTTAAGGTACTGCGATGTCTGTGATCTATCTAGAGTAGTAAAAGTTAGACAAAGAGTTGGTGTAAACACAATCTTACTAACAGTTAAGGTACTGTGATGTCGGCTTACGATTCATCTAGAGAAGTAACAGGTTAGGCAAGAAGTCGGTGTAAACACAATCTTACAGTTAAGGTACTCCAATGTCGGATTGTGGATCCATCTAGTAAAGTAAGTTAGAGAAGGAGTCAGTGTAAACATAATCTTACAGTTAAGGTACTGCGATGTCTGTGATCTATCTAGAGTAGTAAAAGTTAGACAAAGAGTTGGTGTAAACACAATCTTACTAACAGTTAAGGTACTGTGATGTCGGATTACGATCCATCTAGCAAAGTAACAGGTTAGACAAGAAGTCGGTGTAAACACAATCTTACAGTTAAGGTACTCCGATGTCGGATTGTGATCCATCTAGTAAAGTAAGTTAGAGAAGGAGTCAGTGTAAACATAATCTTACAGTTAAGGTACTGCGATGTCTGTGATCTATCTAGAGTAGTAAAAGTTAGACAAAGAGTTGGTGTAAACACAATCTTACTAACAGTTAAGGTACTGTGATGTCGGATTACGATCCATCTAGCGAAGTAACAGGTTAGACAAGAAGTCGGTGTAAACACAATCTTACAGTTAAGGTACTCCGATGTCGGATTGTGATCCATCTAGTAAAATAAGTTAGAGAAGGAGTCAGTGTAAACATAATCTTACAGTAAAGGTACTGCGATGTCTGTGATCTATCTAGAGTAGTAAAAGTTAGACAAAGAGTTGGTGTGACCACAATCTTACTAACAGTTAAGGGTACTGTGATGTCAGATTATGATCCATCTAGCGAAGTAACAGGTTAGACAAGAAGTCGATGTAAACACAATCTTACAGTTAAGTTACTCCGATGTCGGATTGTGATCCATCTAGTAAAGTAAGTTAGAGAAGGAGTCAGTGTAAACATAATCTTACAGTTAGGTACTGCAATGTCTGTGATCCATGTAGAGTAATAAAAATTAGACAGGGAGTCGGTGTAAATACAATCTTACTAACAGTTGAGATACTGTAATGATAAACACCCAAGACAGTGGAAAAAGTTCGATAAAACATCTCATACTGCATTCATCTAGGAAGTAAAAGTTAAGACAAGAAGTTGGTGTAAACAAACTTAGTTAAGGTACTGCAATGTCACATTGTGATCCACCTAGGGCCGGTTGCAGAAAGCAATGTTAAGTCTGGTGTTAGCTAACGTCGCGTCAAAGTGAACAAAATCGCATCAAATGTTGTTTACTAATGTATTAGTTACCATAAACATTTAAGATTTGATTCGTTTTTGTTCACTTTGACGTCGCGTTAGCTAACACCAGACTTAACATTGCTTTCTGCAACCGGCCCCTAGTATAGTAAAAGTTAAGACAAAGAGTTGGTGTAAATACAATCTTACAAACAGTTAAAGTACTTCGATGTACGATTGTGATCCACCTAGCGAAGTAAAAGTTAGACAAGGAGTTGGTGTAAATACAATCTTACTAACAGTTAAGATACTGCATTGTCGGATTGTGATCTATCTGGCAAAGTAAATGTTAATAATTTGGTGTAAATACTCTTACAGTTAAGGTACTGCGATGTCAGATTGTGGTCCACCTGGAGCAGTAAAAGTTAGACTATGTGTTGATGTAAATACAATCTTACTAACAGTTAAGATACTGCAATGTCAGATTGAGATCCGTCTAGCAAAGTAAAAGTTAAATAAGAAGTCAGTATAAAAACAATCTTACAAATAGTAAAGGTACTGTGATATCAGATTGTGACCCACCTAGAGTCGTAAAAGTTAGATAAGGAGTCGATGCAAATACAATCTTACTAACAGTTGAGATACTGTATTGTCAGGTTGTGATCTATGTGGCAAAGTAAATGTTAAGATGTCAGATTGTAGTACACCTAACACAGTAAAAGTTAGACTATGTGTTGATGTACATACAATCTTACTAGCAGTTAAGATACTGTTATGTCGAATTGTGATTGACTTATAGAAGTAAAAATTATGAAAGTCTTGATCTATTGCAGCTGTTCTTCAAATAATTTTCGGAGCTATCACGTCCACCAGACCTTGCAATCTTTCTCTTTCAGATGAGTTTTATACAACTTACCAAAACCCACCCATTCCAAGTTAGGGAGAGTGTAATCAATGAAAAAACTTCAATTTTGCCATATGATGCATGGAGCATTTAATTGGTTGCTGCCCTTCCAAACTTCACAACTGGTTACTTCTTTTTCAATCAAATTTTGAATTGCAATTTCCCATGGTTTTAAGCTAAATTAGCTTGCGGTTTTCGGCTGTTCGTTTTCAACGCCATAACGTTCTAATTTCGCTTAATCCCCTTTAAGGCATCTTGCATTCCAGACCCTGTGCTGAACAGATTGTGTCACAACGCCAAGGCTCCACTAGATTCCATATCAGCAGCAAAAAATACCGGCATATACGGCAATTACAACAAACAAAAGCTTTCATTAAGGGTTTTCATTGTTCGTCTATAACTACAAATAGGTAATTCTTAGCTTTAGCTATTAACCTAGGAGTCGTTTTAGTTGAAAATAAAATAAAAGTTAACGTTCGACGTCGTGTTGATAGCCTTTTGTTATAAAGTGTTGTCAGGCCATTTTCTATCTTTCCTTAATTCTGATAATTAAACAAACCTTTAGAACAGTTTTGGTACATAACTGGCGAGTCCGCCTGTATTTCAGACCCGTTTCGGCATTATAGCATCTTTTTACGGCAGCTTTCCGCATCATGCAAAATCCTAGCCCGCACGTGGCTCTTGGTCCCGCTTCTGCAGCTGCGTGTACTTCAATCGTGAGAGCGAGTGATCCAATTAACGGCTTTGCACATTTCCATGTTTCGCCAAGGGGGCAGTCACATTACACCCACGCCTGATGCATAGGGGAACATTCCGGATGCCACTGCAGTAACGAACGACGCCTACGAGTAGCGCATTCCTTCAGTCTTCGAAAGCCGAGCTAGTAATCAAGTAACAACATTGTGTCGCTAGCATGTGCCTACATTAACGTTAGTGTCGCATACCGATTCGCTGCGAGCTGTCTTGCTTGTGTTGCATTCAATTCATATACAGTGTCGTACACGGCTTCGCTGCAAGCTGTCTTGTTTGTTTTACATCTAATTTATATATAGTGCCGTACACGGCTTCGCTGCGAGCTGTCTTGTTTATCTTGCATTCAATTCATATACAGTGTCGCACACGGCTTCGCTGCAAGCTGTCTTTTTTGTTTCACATCTAATCCATATATAGTGCCGTACACAGCTTCGCTGCGAACTGTCTTGCTTGTGTTACATTCAATTCATATATAGTGCCGTACACGGCTTCGCATGCGAGCTCTCTTGATTGTGTTGCATCAAATTCATTCTCGTCTGTCTGGCAATACACTCATGTACAGTACTTACAGTGCTCCGTTGCGAGAAGTCTCGTTTGTTATTTATAATTAAACTCGCATTCTCGTGTCTGGTACACCCACGTGTGAACCTCACGCGTGCGTAATACTCGTAATATACTTGCCATAATTTAGCTAAATTAATTTTGTCTTTGTGTACGCCTCAGCGTGCGTCGTAATTTTTAGGTAAAGCGCTTCCCAACTGGGTGTACTCCATAAGTAGGTTAGTACAGATTGTCATACGTGCCGGCCACGTCGGTACCATGTAAGCTGTTAGTTCGTCATGTGAAGTGGCCTAATAGATGTATTAACTGTACAGTCTTATAATTTTTCCCTTTGTGTCTTGTGCATGTTTGTTTACAGGGTGACTGAGTCACTATGTTACAATCGATGTAAGGTGAGGCCCGAACGTAGTGGACGCGCGCTGCAGGTAGGTTGTTGCATTCGTCGCTGCACTATGGCTTCCAGCAATAGTTATTTGAATATTTTTCGCCCCGTTTGACCCTCAAGCTCCGGTTGAACGTGGGTCTCCTGATTTGGATCTTGTGGCGCCCTTTTATTTGATAATACCCTATATATACTTCAACACGCTTGCCCTGTGGTGTTTCCTCTTAGGACCCCGACCCCCTCCCTGAGCGTATTTGAGCCGAGGCCTTTAGCCTGTTTCTTACAATTTTCAAGGTGCGCGTGCATATTTCCCGGACTTGTCCAGTTGTTTGGTACTCTCACAGCAGTGAGTGTGGATAAGTCAATTTGATACTGTAACAGTGTGTAGTGTTTATGGATAATCATCTAAAGTTTTTTTAGTGTGCTATTAATTGCTTTGGAACAATAGCTGTGAACAGTTTGTAATTGACATTAAGTAAAGTAATTGCCCTGTAATTTAAGATTTCAATCTTACCTTTTTGCAGTATTGTAAAGATCCTATATTTCGATTCATCGCGTAGTTTCTTACTTATCCATATTTTCTTAATTAGTTTATATACGTTTTGTGTTTTATTTCCTGCAGTTTATTGGTTCACTCTTTTTTGTTTGCACGTCTTTTTAGCTTCCTTTCACCTGACTTTGTTTTTTTCTTTGTCTACATCAGAATTTTTCTTTTAATCTTTTTCCCAAACGTCATTCACAATTAAATTTCCTGTACTGTATTATGGAAGTAAAAGTCCAACTCGATCAAAATATTTTAATGATATGACTTTATATCATGATATAGATAACACATTTCTGTTTAATTAATTAACACACCTAATAACACACACTATATATAAAATTAATTTGTTCATAGTGAGCACAAAAATTACAGTAAAAATTTTCAGTCGTTTTGCAAAAATGTTAGTATTCACATATCCTATTCCTATAATATTAATAATACAACATCCAATTGCTAAACCTATGAAAATTTGCTAAAACTGACAATAATTAGGTTATGTTTACATTAACGTCGTAAAATTTAAACCGATATGTAAGTAAAATACCACCACCTTTAATAAATATAAACTAGGCAATTAAAAAGCGTATCTCAATTAATTCTAGACATTCTCGGTATATAAATTATAATACATTCGTAAGCGAGCAAAGTATTAAATAAGGCATAAACAGCTATATACATGAAAACAATTTCATTCTACATCCCTTTCTGAACACATTATGTATCATCATTTTCTTTGAATACGTACAAGCAATTCATTAAAAACCTTTTGCTAAAGATTAAATAACAATTTAAGATAAAATTACATACGTCTAGAAATTTTCACCTTGTCAAAAGTTTTCTACAAAACTAGCCGGAAATAACCCCGTGCGGCCAGTTCGCTGCTGAGTGCCTTTGTACCAGCCGTCATCCCGCTTCTTGTGCACATAGATGATGTCGTTTACCTGCAGCTCCAACTCGTACTCGCTGTTGGGCGGGTAGGGGGCGATGCAGCGGAAGCGCTCACGGACGGTTTGGGTGCCGGTCTTGGGCCGGCTGCCTGCATCCAGGGAATTTGATTTTCGGTGGTGGTGGACGTCTGGGCTTGACCCGGAACTGCCTGCTACATTCTCCCCGGTCCTGTGCAAAAAGTAATCTCATATGTTGGTACTTGAGGAAATGGAAATTAGTTCGATTTGAGAATAGTGGGTTAATGACTTCGTCGAAATTAAAACCGACCCAGTGTTTAGTAAACAGTGGAATTATTCTAAAGTAAGTAATGTTGTTGAAACTAGTTGCAAGAAGTTGTTTATGTTAAAGGTGTAGCTGCCATGCCAATTTAAGAGCTAAATTCAGAGACGGTTGTTAGAGAACTTCTTAGTAGGTAGCATGTGACGTTAGAATATTACAAAATAATGATGTTACGCATTCGCGTTTGCTCAGTATAAGTGGAGGACTTTCATTTTCCATTTTTATATGTGTTTATATACATGGTACATGCTGAAAATAGCAAACCTGTAATAAAGGTAAAAATTAATTGTTTTACTTAGGGACCATCTTTTGCATGTTAAGCGTGAAACAGAATAGACGCTCTCTACCGCTCTTGACTGTCTCCAAATGTCAAACCCAAAGTTCGCTCATATGGTGAAGCGGTAGCACTGCACAGAACGAACGTGCGTGGTAGCACTGCACAGAACGAACGTGCGTCAGCGCTCTACACTGCTTAAGTTGATCAACGCCGTGAACTGTCAACGCTACCCAAACATAACCAAAAATACCAGATTATCCAAAATGAGCATAAGTTGTGGTATTATTATATTCCGTATTTTGCAGGTTGATCGTTAGGGTCATTAAATACAGATTATAAAATAGTTTAAAACATCAAAATCATCCATCGTGAAGCTAACTACAAACACTGCAACTTTAGTTTTTGTAGGTTATGTTATGTTTTTAAGGTTATGTTTACAACGCTAAGCAGTGCTCATTCTGTTCCTGTTGAAAAGTGTAGGCGTGTTTTCGTGCATAGGAACGGTTGGGAACGTTGTATTCTGTTTAGCGCTTTACACACTCTGCTAAATATAATTTTTATTGTTGCTAAGGTACGTTTTATTATACAAAATCACAGGGAGGAACATTTGAGGCGACCACTTAACCTCCCTCCAGTACGACTCAAACTGACCTAATGTTTGAACTGTTTATAAGATGCACGCAAGTTTTACATCCATTGCAAATAGGAAACGGGTCACGTTAGGCTGAAGTGAAGATGATGAAATCTCAAGTAATGTCTTTGAATTTGGCCCTTAACCAACCACAAAATTAAGATGTCGTTTTGTGTACTGAAAGATATCTTATTTCAATGCTTTTAATACAGAGGGGAAGGCAGACTTTAATACGCAAATAAGAAAAGGACGGAGAGTTTTTGATAATTTATTTAATAATACAATACTTTGTTCACATTTTATTTAATTTGCGATTAGCCACAACCATTTGACAGTTTTTACATTGTAAATCTGGCTTTTACAAGTTTATATTTTGAGGTTATACAGGATATTCCTAAAGGTTTGACGTATACTTTAGGAACGTATTCTGGAAATCAAGAAGAACAACTTTTTAGTAGGAACTCATGTCCACAAACAAAACGTAGAGGCACTATTGGACAACATTTAAAAACGATGTAGTTTAAACTTGATTTCAAAGTTTTAGAAGTTTATATGTTGCGACTAGACAAGACGTTTTAAAAGGCGTTTGACCCATACTTTAGGAGCGTATTCAGAGGCCCCACTAGAACTTTTAAATAATAATAATAATAGTCTTTATTTCTCAAAATAAAAAAATTATTTCTTAATAATTAGCTAGATTTAAATAGGAACCTATGTCCATATACAAAAGCTAAAGACACAAAAGGACATTTAAAAACTGTGCCATTTAAACTTGAGACCACCATTTTGAACAGTATTCACAGGACGTGGCCCCCGAAACACCTGAAATCTTTGGTGCGCCATAGCCTAATTCGTCACTACAATCAACGTTGGACGATGTCACTTCAAACGCCATCTTTTACGAAGAATGAGGTTTCTTTAACACGGTTTGTAAAAAAGTCTAGCCAAAATTTCTTTTTTTTCGAAGTCCGGTCCAGTTGCCCAAATAGCCCAAAATTTGGATTCGGCTTGTAGGACCAATGTAAAAAAGGTAGCCAAATCCACTCTTGAACTTAGCACTTTTTTATAGTTTATAGAACCAGGTTAATTCCTTAACAGGAATTGGAGCTTGTGGTTGTTGCTATAAGAGATAACGTGGGGTGGCCAGGCCAAACCAACCCTTTACAGACAATTTTCGCCTATGTCAATCGTTATCAATGAATATACTCTCATTGCTAAAAGTATATTGAACTAATGTGTGCCGTGTTTTCACAACCTATTATTAAAACTACATTCATATGCGTTTTAACTAACGTAATTCTAAACGCTTCATTTGTCATTTGACCCACCAGCCTTGCAAACTTGCGCCGCTTCTGCTTTCAAATACAACATACTACGCTTGTAAAACTGCAGCGTTTGTTTTGTAAACACGGAACTATCACTCGATTGCATGTGTTCCTAGCATTAATTTGTAATATGACACAGAAACTCAACGCAAACTGCCGAGTCTTATTTACAAATATCCTATCTAGCACGCGTTACGCAGCTCTTGTGGGCTAATTGCGCGAACTTTGCGTTTACATGATTACAGTTAATTTTACACTTTTTACTTCAAATTCATGGTCAAACAAAGTTTGAACAAGGTTTATTAACTGATCATATTAGATTATTCGTGAATAATTTCATCTTATTTGAACCTACTAAATGCTCACTAGATTATTTTGTTTTATATGATAAGCAGCTGGACAATCAACTTTAAGGTTATGGCATTGACGTAAGTTGATTATGGCATAAATTGGTTTTTCTCCTAACGACACTAAACATGACATCTATTGTTCGAAGTGACAGGACTAAATTGACATTTTTTTTTCTGCCAAGTCAGTGAAAATACATCAACCCACGGTCTGCTGAATTGTGTGAAAAACGTGACTTTATATGGCCTGGGCATTTTTTTGAAATTCATTGTTGTTTTCATTTCTGAGAAAATTTAACGTCGCTAGTGCTTTAATGGCACTTATACACGTGTATCATACACTACTTTTTCTACGATCGAAACAGAAATATAAAAACTTAGTTAGGTGACACTTTTTCCGTCACATTGTGTTAGATATTCTAGGTTAGTTCAAATCGCATCTCAATATCTTAAGTAACAAAAAAGTTACGGCATATAAAAAAAATGAGATTTTGTTTTTTTTAAATTTTAGATAAGTGGGCCATGACAAGTAAAATTTGAAGATGGATTCTTAATGAGCTCTCAAACCTGCACCTTTTTGCTAATTTAACCATCTCTCTATCTCTTCAAATACAAAAGTTACCCATGTTGTCCCTACGAAATTCAGGCACCCTGTATATACAGTGTGTCTGCGGGTTGAGTTCACATAAGGTGTAAATGACAAAAAAATTTCGAGTTAGATGTTAATATTCTAGTAATCGCCCCTGCTTGTTCTCAAACCAAGATTTTGAGAAAATCAATCAAATTAATTAATATACAGGGTGTTTTTCAAATCGATTTAAAAAAAATGGGCAACAGTAAACTACCTTTATTGGAAGAGATAACAAAAAAAACATTAAGAAAAGTTGTTTAGAATTAATAGTGATGGTAGATTCAATTTTCAGACAAATCGGCCTACTTTGATTTTTATTTTTTTTTTAATTTTGCATATCAACATACCTTTTATCGTAGCTGTAGGAGGCACTACATTATTTTGTTAACATCTTACTTTATGAACCAGTTAGAGTGCCTCCTACAGCCACGACAAAAAGTATGTTGGTATAAAAAACCAAAAATCATTTAAAAAAATCAAAGTAGGCCGATTTGTCTGAAAATTAAAAGTCTGCCATTACTCTTAATTCTAAACAACTTTTCTTAATACTTTTTTTGTTATCTCTTCTAATAAAGGTAGTTTACTGTTGGCCATTTTTTTTAAATCAATTCAAAAACACCCTGTATATTAATTAATTTGATTGATTTTCTCAAAATCTTGGTTTGAGAACAAGCAGGGGCGATTACTAGAATATTAACATCTAACTCGAAAATTTGTTGTCAGTTACACCTTATGTGAACTCAATCCGCGGACACACTGTATTATAATATAATGTGCATATATGATATAATTTTTTCCTAGATAGGTTATGTATTTTCTGTGGGGTTGATGGAGGTGGAAAAATTACTAACGCAACTCAACAGTGCAAAAAAAAAAAGAAATTTTATTGTAGGGCTAACTGTAAGTAATACAAAAACGTTATACTATTAAAACCTACAATAATGTGAGTGAATTATAACCATTTTTATAAGCTTAATACACTTATGACCAATGTGACTTCTGGCAATGTCTGAACACTAATGTGATTTCTAACACTGTTTTGACTGAACAAGTGAGTCTATGTCAGGGTCGAATGAAAATACTTTCAGTCTAAAATCACTTTCTACTACCAGTTGCTAGTTTTATTTCTTCTGTAATTAGTTTTTTGGCATTTAGAAGGTATATTTTACAAAACCTTATAACTTCTGCAGTGTTCAAACAGTTGTCAAAGTGACACTAGCGATGTTTTTAAGGTTAGGTTAGTACACTATGAAAAATATTAGAAGTCACAGCCTGCTCTGAGTCATGTTACATAAGACACAATTCATAACCTCAAATATAAAATTAATCTACTAGAAAGTTATGTTTACATAGTAACAAAGCCAGTTTACATGTACAAAATTGCCAAATTTTCATGGCCAATCGTGACTGCTTTATATGCAACAAAATTGTAGTGGCAAATATAAGATTTTGATTTCGACATACATAAATATATAATTATATTTATAAGGGAAGAACGGATCTCTAGCAATTAAATGTTTTCGCATTTTATTTTCATATGGAAATGCAAATGTCAAAATTCTAGGGAAACCATTGACAACAAACAGTATCACTAGATGGAATTGTGTTGGTACCATTGTATGCAAAAGTATTTGAGACAGTTTGTGTTACCCTTAGAACAGAAAATAGACAGGAAGGCGCATTTCATTTAACTTGGCTGTAACATCTAGGCGACGGAAACGGCCATTTTGAAAACCCATGTATGACTAATGAGGTGTGATACCGGTTTGACAGTTGTGGGTTTTAGTTAGTTTGAGACTAATTTTGGCTGTTCTCAGACCCCAAATACCAGGACCCTGGGCATTATATTCCATCAGTAAGTATTAATATTACTTTTCACTTCAAATAGAGAGATAATTTATCTGAACATGTCCCTTGTCATACGTACTTGTACACAACAATAGTCATGGGCATAGAAGGGAACGTATAATGGGGTCATCACACAATCTGAGGAAGCAATTTAAATTACAGACAGTGACTGAAGTCACACAAACTCACGTGTAGTCATAAATCACATAGTGTAAAGTGCACTTAATAAAACTGTTGAAATTGTTTGCTGCACATGCACCCTCTCGCCACTGCCAAAAGGAAACAACCATCCGCCATTTTGAAAACCCATCGCGGTCGCACGGATTTCTTACAAATGCGGCTTCCTGTTTATTTTCTGTTCTAAGATGTTACCCTTTGTATATTTATTTAATACCAAAGCAACCTTGTCACAATACTGTCGGTGTCAACCAGTTGAGGCTGGGCTTTCTAAATTTTCCATAAGCCAAGTTCATACAGCTTAAAAATCCCTAAAATCAGCCATAAGGCTTGTTCCAGATACTTCTGCATACATAACCGTCTGATTATTATTTTTGCAACGAGGTTAGGTTTCATTAAATTGTAGTTCTGGCTGTTATATACCAGAAATGTGATTTTATAAATTGGTTTTAATTAGGTAGGTATTGCACCGTTGACAATTTCAGTTTATAATAACCAGAACTACAATTTAAAATGATTAAATAGCAACCAGTCAACATGAAACTAAACCAAATTCACCGAATCGAGTCAGCAGGCGTAAACAAATTCACGTGAACACTGTGGAACTTTGTTCACACGATTGCGGCTTGTGCGGATAAAAATTGTAATATGTTTTTCAGCGCTAGTCAGCGACACACGTTTGCTTCGTTACTTAGGAGGAGACAATTGATCTGGCACTCCTGTTGCTTCATCTACATAATCTGTTGAACTCGCCATTGCTAATATGTAATAATAGCTGTCGAATTCTATCGTTAAAATTCGACGTGCAGGTCGTCAGTCTGTGAACTCAGTATAATCACTGCAAACAATGGGCCAATTGCATCGCGCGCATGCAGCTAACACGGACTGATCACGCGCCAATGTTTATTTACTTTCACTGACTCGACTTCGTGAATTCGGTATAAACCTCACTACAATGCCTAGTAAGCAAGTAATGGCTGCGGTTTTCTAGTTAGTTATGGTATAAGGGTGTTATCAGCGTACATAAATCAAACAAGTAGAGACACTCACTGTCGGTTCCTTTGATGTCAAAATACCGATTTTGATGACCTTGAACGGCTCTTGGGGAGTACTTTCCGATAGTACTAACAGATGGCGCCACTACTTGATCATATCATGATTGATAGCAGAGCCAGTAACTGGCTCTGATTGATAGAACTTTGTGCTGCCATCTGATAGTCAAGCTTAGAAATACCCCGCGAGTTACTGTGCCAGGCACTCTAGACAGATTTCAACGTTTGGCATAAGTGTCTCTACTTGTTTGATGTATGTACGCTGGTGTTATATTACATATAATCCACGAGAGAAAAGTTGAGCCAACGAGTGAATTATTTGTAATAACACCCGCGTGCCATACAAAAGTTTATGCGACAATTCAATAAATACCTCAAAAATATACATTTTGTATTGACAGCAGTTGAAATTCATACTGACATTTTTTTTTTAATACGTTTGGCAGTATTGAAGTGTATTGTTAGTCTATGTCAAATTCGAGGTTAGTAGGTTAGGTGTGTAATATATTTGTGGAATGCCTCCACTGAGACAGTATAAGCCGTTCACGACCTTTTTTCTGTCAGTGTCTGTTTGACATTTTCTTGCCACCACATTGCCAGATTTATTATTTTAATATTCGTAAGAAAGTAAATAATTTATCAAATGTGTAAAAATAATTTTAATTTCCGTCAAGGGAAAAGTCAAAATGCCCAAAATAATTTTGTTACAACAAAAAATTTCCGTTAAACGATGCTACTTCCAATTTAAAAAGGATAGACCAAATTTAAAAGAACGCGAGTCGATGTGGAGACTAGAGAATATCCGGCAACAATGTACCTATTCAGAAAATATAACCTTAAACTGAAAATAACCTAACCTAACACAAAAAGTGTCAATATCCATGAGGGAGTTTAGTTGCAACAGAGGTTCTGCCAACAAAATTACTAGATGGTCATAGCCTCACCTGACCCAAAAAGATCGTGAACGGCTTATATAATCCATTAACTCCTTTTTTGCATGAAGGGTGGCCTTGGATTTTTGTTGTTAAGTTGCCAATGAACAGAACCGTAATTTTTATTTTGTTGTGTAACATGTATAACCTCCAACAAATTTACTGTCACTTGACAGAACAGAATATTGTTGCCAGATGGACTTCTTACTTTGATAGTACACATGGAGAAATATTTAAAATCTCAAGTTTTGTAAGACCTTCCATGTACTTTGCGAGGACAATTTTCGGATTTTCGGAATTTAGTACTTTCCTACACTTTTCTGCTTTGTATTTCAAACTTTGGTATTTTGCCAGCATAATTTAAGTCAAATTAATAGTTACGATTTTAAGTAGCATGTGCGCCTTTCATTTGGTTGTAGAACTTCTTCCCGGAGCCATTGCATTCTGATCCCCGCTACCATCGTAAGAGCGTCGAGAACTGTGTCGATTTTCGCCCCCGGCAGCCTCGCGTTGGGTGTCATTGTAGGCCTGGAATTCTCAGTTATCGTGAAGTGGCAGCCATTTGATGGATTATCGTGGGAATTCCAGTAACAGGTTTATTTGTGCATACCGAAGCTTCCGTTTAACATTTGAAGACCTGCCTTATCACCATTTACCCTTGTGGGGATGTTAGACCCAGACCGCTTCCGTCAGCAGCTTCCTGTTGCTATTATGCAACTTCTTCAGGCATCTTAGGGCAGTTTGGTTGGGAGACAACCACTTGCAACTTTGCTGGACATCAAATACCACTAAATAAACTCCTTCAGGTACCATTATTGTTTTGTTTATGTACTAGATTTAGGGCCGGTTGCAGAAAGCAATGTTAAGTCTCGTGTTAGCTAACACGACGTCAAAGTGAACAAAAACGAATCAAATCTCAAATGCTTATGGTAACTAATACATTAGTAAACAAAATTTGATTCGTTTTTGTTCACTTTGACGTCGCGTTAGCTAACGCCCGACTTAACGTTGCTTTCTGCAATCGGCCCTTATTGTGAGTAGTTTACAGTGCACGTAGCATCCCGTCAATGTGTCTGACAGTTTTGCATAATGTCATCGTAGCATTTAGCGTTTGAACCATTGTAGTTGCCAATTTGTCAAATTGCTTAATTGCTGTCATACTTTATGTTCCTGTTTAACTTAACGTTGTGGAAATTGAAGTGTTTGAGCCACGTGTATTTACTTAATGTCAAGTACCCTTGTTATTGAGTCAGTATTGTGATTATTTCGCATTCTGTTCATTTGTAGTCAAGTTTACTGTATTTAACTAATTTAAGACGTTACGTAATATAACCCAACCCTTACTAACCCATGTCGTTGTCTTTATTTTTGTTCTACACTCTTTTTCATTGACATATTATTGTTAATACAGTTCATTTTTATTTAACAATGTTCTTCATTTGTCGTTTACAACATTTGCATGCGATTTGTATGTATTTCTCTGTTGTAAAACTGAAACAAATCTTTAGCTCCGGCTATTTGTTTCGTCGTTTATTCTTTTACGGGCCAGCCTGTATATTCCCACTTGAATTATTATTCGTTGTATTTCAAACGATATCAAATCTTGTTCGCGCAAAAGTGCTGGATTTGGTTTTTCCGAAATTCACTTGTTATCGCTTTGCGCCAGCGAGCAGCTATTCCGTCGTTTAGCGGGCATTCTATTTCTGCATTCGGTTGAAGTAACTTGCTTCTACGAAGGCATTCCCACATGCTACTGCACCAATTATTAATTAACTTCGTTTGTGAGCTGATGTCTAAAATCAGGTATGTCTACGCTAATTGTTTGATATTCATTTTAGTAATTTCCCGTTTTTTTTTATTAGCTCTTTGACGATATTCTTCAACGTCACTTTTAAACGCCATTGTTAGATGCCGTTTTTAGACGACTCTTTATTTGGGTTTCCTAATTAACACCCTAATCAATAACTTGGACCTGCAACTCCTTTCTGGAATGTCATCTTGAGCTTGCCAAATGGTACAAGGAACGTCCTTCCATTATCAAATTCGGCCACAAGTTCGAGATTGCTGTCGGCTTACGCTAAGCTAATCCTGGACCAATTCAGTGCCTGCCGGCAACGTTTTTTATCACCACCCAGGTTAGTCTTGTTTCAACTTTTGTTGATAACTACGTCCGCCTATGAATTGTTGGCTGAATCGATTGTAACGACGCTTCCGATTTACAATTTACAAATTTAAAACGTAATGTATTAATTGTTCATAAATCTATGCTTTACAAATTTAAAACATAATGTAATAATTGTTCCCAAATTTACAATTCACAAATTTAAAGTTTTGCTAAATGAATACGTATTAAGAATTTTGTAAAAAGTGCCCTCACGCCATTTTACTATCATTACCGAGATAACGGTTAAAACATATGACATTGGTAAGCTTACTCCTTCATTGAGTTGTGATCACATTCAATCCAAGAGCCCAAAAGAGGTTCGCATATTTTTTGTGCGTGCTGCATTTTCAGCATTAATAATATACTGTATTATATACTGTATTTAAACCTAGACCTAATTATGAAGTTGCGAGCAACTATTAATTATTAATTAAATAAACCTAATCCTAATTGTTGCTGTAATTTTATTTATTTCTCGAAATCCGTGATTTCTGGCGCCCTGTGTTTTTTTTACTATTATTAAAAGAGCTTGCAGCAGTTCAGCTGATGATAGAAATCTGTGACCCAAGGCCACCGAATTTGAAGCTAGCTAGGTCATTGCGGTGAGTAAGAACATTTCAGAGCTACCGTGGTGTATAAATGATAAGGGGGTTGATCTGCGATTATACTACCATAGATTATTATTAGTAATCGATCGCAGGTTGGCTTCTTTATTGTTTCAAAACGAGTTTAGCAGCAGCACAAGTGAGTTTCCCGCAAGGTAAGTCAGTGTTGTACATGACTCTTCGACCAAACAATGCCAAGTTAGAAGTAGAAAGGTGGGTTCACTTACTTCCACTTTCACAGTGAGTTCACCTGTGTTGTTGAGTTTCCTTGATTTAATCAGAAAGTGGTGGCGCTCCAATTATTTAACATCTTTTAGCTCGTTTAATGGATCACAGCCCTAATCCTAAGGTAGTAAAGAATCCGTCCTTCTCGCTGAGCACCTCTAAAGCCGGAACCTTTTGTTACCGTCCATCATAACGGGGTTAGGGCTGCGTTTTGGTGTACAATTTCCCGATTGTGTCGTAAAGTAGCTTTTTGTGGGTAACAACTTAATTAAAAATGTTGCTAATTACACAATTACTGAAACTGGATACATACATAAAAATTACTAAATTCTATTTTCTATTCTGCTTAAATATGGCAACTTAGTCATATTTTCTAACCTAAAAGTATTTGGTATGTAAAGGTGTATAAGGAGTATAGGTGAGTATATCCACTCTATCTGCTGTGGTAACTCAATTACATGAGGTCACACACAACTACCTGCGTCTCCGTCGTAAATGAAGTAATTTTGTAGGAAGACCAGTCAGAGGACTGAGTCACACAATTCACTTTTCATTGTGTAGTAGGTTAGGTTTTGTTCGTTATTTAACACAGATTGAGGCAAAACTAAACTTACAAATCTCGAATTTGACATAGCATGACAACACTACATAAATACCGGGTGGCCATAAATATCTGATATCACATTACCTTTGGAATCAACACCGCTTTATTAAAGTGATGAATCCAACTAAACTAAAAATGTCATTGATGTCATCACAATTAAAATTCCTATCTGTCAAAAATTATTACAGATTGCAATAAATAATGAAGTTCGAACAGGAGATTTTTATAATCGAGTCGTAGGCCAAACTGCAGAATCTGGGGCACATTCCCCTCCTCTTATTTGCATTTTATCACATTTCGTACCAATCCTTATTATAATTGAAATATGTATAATGCTAACCAACATTTATAAGTAGCTAATTCCATGGCTACCGGGATCTCAGATGTTTATGGCCACCCGGTATATAAAATAAAACTCTAGGGGTTTATGGCCTACATAATACAACTGATATCAGTGTGATTATGCCTTTATAATAAATGAGTTGTGGAAAAAAAATTCTGAAGAGTTTTATTTCTCGACGTCAGTGAGGCGTTTGTTTGGCTCACAAGTGTTTCCCATTCGTATGCGAAAATGCAGTGAACAGTGCGACGGCACTCCATATACTTCCATGGGTTCAAGAGACTACACATCTTAAGTAACGCATGCGTGGATTCATTTGGCATCTTAGCCCGGAGCGAGATTCAGCAACGGGCCTTGTGGTTGTTGCCTCCGGCGATGCGAAGCCTGGCCGCTTAATAAGTCAAAATTAGTGAAGCTATATTGTTGGCTATCGCCAAGCCCCTATGTAAGTGACGTGCTGATGAATATTTGGCCAGGGGTTTCTTCTTGTACCGCGGAGCTAGGCATCTCCAATTACGCGTGAAGGGGATTTTAAAAAGGGGAACCCCGTTTGTGTGCTGACCCATCATTGTAATAAAGTCACGAATTGTCGTAGCGAACCTGCCTATCGTAAGGTAGTTCATTCGTAACCGTCCCGGGGATATAATGGCATCACACCTGCTTGAATATCGCCCTTATGCAATTTCCTGTCGATTTCTTTGAGGTAATAGCTGAGATACGACCTGCAGCTTGAGATGAGCAACGTAACTGGAATGTCTGAATTCCCTCCGACAGGTATTTGTTAGTTAATAGTATTTGTAATGCAGATAAATTTACAGTGAAGTGTCGCCTTGGCACGCTGTGCCATTGTTTATTCAAATTGTAAGATGTTGAACAGAACTTATCGCCGTGAAGTGAATTTTTAGTCATTTGCAATTGTAGTAACGTAGTTCCTTTGTGAAAATTTAAAGATGTCACCGTTTCTGAAATAGTCTAGTTTAAACGTTGCGCATTTAACCTCACTAACCTTTTTCGCATATTTTTAACTGTCACGAGTAATTCTTTTAATGTTCATTGTCACCTACATATTTTTCTCAATCAATAGAGTTCTTTGTTAATTATTGGTGTTCTTCATTAACGAATTGATGATGTTTGCATGTGTATTTTGGTGTATTTTTCCGATGTACAGGGATTCAGACGGCTATAACCGAATGCAAGTCAAGGCGAGTTCAACCCAGCTGTTCGCCGCTCAAGCTTTGCCAAGCTAGAAGTAGAAAGGGGGCTTATTTCCTTCCACTTTCAGAATGAGCTCCCCTGCGTTGTTTTCTCGATTTAGCCAGAAACTGGTGGCGCTAAACATTAACATCTGTATTTCGTTTACCGGATTGTGGCCCTAATCTAAGGTTGTAAAGAACCCCGCTTTCTCACTGAGCGTTTTAGAGCCGGCACCTTTTGTTACAGCCCATCGTAACGCAGCTGGGGCTGTGTAATTTTCCCGATTTTGTAGTTTTTATATGTGAACAAACTGGCGGTTTTGTTTTAAAGAGCAGTTTATGCTGTAACAAGCTGGCACCCCAATATGGTGCCATTGTTCTTAACACCATCTAGAACAATTTTTACTCATCACGTTAAAAAAAAACTAGAGAAGTGATCGCTCGTCATGTATAAGGTGCTGGAAGTTTAACATTTCAATGATCTACTGAATTTTTCAACTTCTATACTTAACTTTTTTTAAAATTATTAGTTCCTTGATACCATTTATGTTATTAAATAAGGACTGGCTACGTATGTTGGCATGCTAAGAAAAAGATAAGAAGTATAAAAGTAAAGAACTACTAATATATTTCCACCCTCTAATAAAGATGAGAAAACAAATAGAATGAAAAGAAATTGAAGAATGAGACAGTCTATGTGAATAGAGTGCAAACACACCTTGGATTGTGCGCAAAAACACTGGGACGGTCTTTATGCTTAATGCGCTGAGAGGTAGAGACAAACATTCTGTGGTGTTCCGCGGGCAGCGCCTGTAGCAGTTGACTGGGACACGAGCCGGACCTAAAGACACACACACATGCACAAGCTGCTATTTACATGCACGTCCGCATGGCAATTTTGTTACCAATATTAGATCTACGTTAAGATTTACAGACTGTTAAAATTAAAACAGCCTGGCAGATATTGTTTGTATCTGCGTTTCTACTAAATTGTACAAAGTTAAAAGTTACGTTACCTCTTCAAACGTGGTCAACAGCACAAAATAAAAGTATTCTTAGTTCTTACAATTAAAGCATGCAAAACCACAGGAGTTAGCGGTTAGCGGACGAAGCGCGACACAGGGGCACAGTACCTGACGTGAACAGGGTGCGAAGTGGGCACAGGTACAGAGCTGTCTTCAAAAACAGGATTATCCATGGAGTATGACGAGGCGGGAGGAGACTTAGATCTCTTAATGCTCGTTAAGCGGCGCATGAGACTCACAGTACCCTTTTCTTTGCGCTCCTTTTGCTGTCAAAGCAAGCACGAGAAAATATTAAAACAATGCGCACATATAGTCCAGGAGAGATTAGGCCCAACTTTGAAGAAACTGCGATAGAAACAAGTTATTGTATTGTGTACAGAAAATGGACCAAATAACATCACATGTTCGCTCTTATTGAATGACGGCTAAATTAATTTTTTTTCAAAGTCACTTGTATATACACACTTATATACAGGAAACGAGGTATAAAATTATAGACTAAAAAATCACAGAATAAACACCTAACAGACTTAGAAGTGACACTTGCGGCAGCGCCTTTGATGTTCGAGTAACCGATTTCAGCTATGGCGGTCATATTGAAAGAGAGTAGATTATGAATAATATGTTGGTAGCATTGTAAGTCTATGTCAAATTCGAGGTTAGCAGGTTAGGTTTTGCGTCAGCCTGTGTCAAAACTGACACAAAACCTAACCTGCTAACCGCGAATTTGACATAGACTTACAGTGCCACCAACATATTATTCTTAATCTACTCTCTTTCAATATGGCCGCCATGGCTGAAATCGGCGCCGCCGCGAATGTCGCTTCTGAGTCCATTAGGTATTTATTCTGTCATAAAATATTCCTTGTAGAGACACATGTTGTATATATCATAAATTTCAGATTATATAACCTCAAAATATTGTGTTTAAAAGCCAAGTTTACACTATGAAAACTGTCAAACATCATTGTCTAAACAGGGCTGTGTTCAAGAACGTTGTATCATCGCACTGGTGTGTCGGTCAACCCACTCATTCTTACAATGAAACAGAAGGATATCCGGCGCACCAGTGTGATTAAGCGACGTTATTGAACTCAGCCAAAAAATGAACATAATGTGAACGAATTATATTTGCAGAAATTCATTATGATTATTTTAACAGAACAGGCTGTAAGATTTTGTCGATAAAATGTTGAATGATATGATAGTTTTTCTTAAAAATTTCCACATTAAATTACAGAAATAGCATAGTATCAAGTAACGTACATGTGTGAGGGGATTATGTTTTTATCTCACCACTTTCACATCTATTTAAGATTGTATTCTTACCAGGGTTGGCATGATTTTCCCCAGCCCAACCCACTGGGTTTTTTCGGGTAAAACCCACCTGAAAAAACCCACGGGTTTTATACTAAATCTGGGTTTTTCAAAATTTGACAAAAAAGTAGTCTAAAGCTGTAAGTGGTATAAAGCCTTTCATTAATAACAATTTAATATTTCTTTTCAAACTAGTGACTTTTGCAGTTTTCAAAGTGATTTCTGCCAGTCTGTGAATCTGTCATCTAATGGATTGGCCTGAAAATTTATACCATCATTTCTAATATAAATTCAGAGGGCCCATTGATTAGTTTTGTGGGGAAATTTTGTAATTATTTAATTAAAATCAAATTTCATAGAACAGGATCATATATTATGCAATTATTTACAATTTTCGTTTGAACAGTTGTTCCGTAGAAAGTATAGTTTTTGGAAAAATTGCATTTTTACAAAGATTTCCTTGAGCCCAAAAATTAATAATAGGATGTATATATTGCTATGATATAAAAACATAAAAAAGAATATATTCTATAAAAAGTTGAATCACTTAAAAACTGGCCAAGATTGGTGTAACATCTCCAAAATATGAGAAAGTCAATTAAAATATTATAAATCGGTATTGATATGAATAATGTATAAATATTCAGTCAATGCATTGTATTGAAGCTCAATTGAGAAAAGAATGACCCAAAGCAAGTGATTTGAATTGTTTAATAGTTATTTACTATACAAGTGGGATAACAGCATCATTAATATACGTGTGTGTAAGCACACAAGTATATTAATGATGCATTATCACATATGTATTGTACAAAATTTTATCTACGACTGCCTAAAATTGAGAAAAGTGCATTAAGAGAAATGTCAGATCTGTCATTTTCAAAAATATTTTAGTAGGAAAATGTCATTATGTCATTCATTTGACACTATTTCAGTTACATAATGAAGTCATTACACAACTCAGTTGCGTAATGAAACCATTACATAACTGAATGGTGTAATGAGCTTCATTACCTAACTGAAATAGTGTCAAATGAGTGACGTAATGCGTTACTTATCCCACTGGAGTAGATAAAATTATTTATTGCTCATATGAGATACATTGCAGAATGTTACAACGTACTGAGTTATAACTTAATTTGGTTAGTCTGATGGTTTATTTATAATCCAGGAAAGTTTTAAATATGTTATAAAATGTTAAATGAATATTGATAACAATAATAACCTAAAAAATGACTTTTGTCAAGATATTTAACTAGCTTGATTTAAGTTAATAATTAATAAAATTTACTTCTGAAAAAGAGTGCTAAGAGAAGGAAAAGGAATTGTTTATGTTTGGATAAGAGAGAAGGAGGCGGGTAGAAAAATTATTAATTTTATGACAGATATAAAATAATCTTCCAGAATTAATGATAAAACAGATAAACTCTGGGTAGAATATAATTATAACGAGGTCAAAAGTGATTATCAGTGCGTGATATCAAAGTGGAAGAACTATCGTTAAAATTGGAGAACATCGATACAGAAGTGGCAGAATCAAGTAAAGTCCAGGGGGAGGAACCTTTTGCAGAGAAGATTGCAGACACGTGGCTACAAGTGAAAAAGCAAAGTGAGTCAATTTAAAAATCAATTCTCAGTACTGAGCTACGAACAATATAAGTAAAAGGAATTAAAAAGGCCTATAGAATTTTTAAATGCATTTAAATTAGATTTATTGATTAAGATTGGTTTGTAAACCTAAAGTTTAAAAATCTGGTGTGATACACTCACACAACTTTCTTTTACGGTGTTCTTATAATTAGTCAAAAATTTCATTTTTAATTTTTAACTATTTGTCAAAAATTTTCAAAAATTACAAATTCTACAAAAACGGTACAAAATAGAGCGTCAGTTGAAGAGACAAATTTTCTCTAGAATTTTAAGGTGAATTCAAAAATGTAATAATATACCGGGTGTTTTATTTAAAATAGGAGTTAATAAAAAAATAGAAAAAAAAACAAAACAAACCCACTTTAGAAGTATTCAACTGGAAAATCACCTATTTCACATCAATACACATTAAAAATGTAGTAAAAATGTAAAGTTTAAAAAAAATCGTTAGAACCGTTTTTGAAAAAATCGAAAAAAAAATGAAAAATCACTAGAGTAAACACCTACTTCCGGTTATGCGATTTTCTTCAAAAGCTTGCTGTCTCATCTACATAGTACACAAAACTTATATATGAAGTTTCAACGCCATACCTCCTTTCATTTTTGAGATATTCTGTTCACAGACAGACACACAGACACACAGACCAATGAAAAAAAATATGTTTTTTGGGATCAGGGGACTCTAAAACGTGAAGATCTGTTGAAAACTCAATTTCGAATTTTTGGGGTGAATCCAATACTTCCTTTATTGTAAAAGGAAGTAAAAAATTGTAATTAATTAGTATTGGAAGTGTCAGCAACAAAATTTTGTTTAAATTGTCAGAATACCAGTAACTTCAATAAACATTAACAATTACTTTTATATTGATGTATTAATAACAAAAACTGATAGTGTCATATTATTTTTCTAAAATATTTCATTTAACTAGAAAAGGTACATTGAAATACACTGCAGTGTCTTATTAAAGATAATGCAACAGTTACCCTGCAGATTAAGACAAATCGAGCTAGCCGAGTTAATAATAATTATTATATGCAAGAAGATATCTACGACAAGGTAGGTTTTATGGTGATTGAACTTTTAAAGAATAAAAGGTACAGTTAAGTGTCAAAACAGATTTGTTCGTAGCAATATATTTTATTCACAACCATCTATTTACTAAGGTCATTAGGTACTCCCTTTTAAAAAGTTAAAAAGGCGGGAAATAGGTTACCATGACGACGGGTGGGAAGCAGTCATTTCCCAGCCGCTGTCATGTCAACAGATTTTATCCGCATTGTATTATTAGCTTACCGGCTGTTTTAAAAAACTGTCAAATCTATTTTTACAATTCCTGTTTACAATAAAGTGGTTGTGAATAAAATAGTATGTATACATACCACAATGAAAAGTTTCATTCCTGTCTCGAGATAGAGTGAACCTCGACGCTTTGCATTTCAGCTACTTAATCTCTCAACAGTAATATACTATTAAAAATTGCAAAATTAAATTTTCACAAAAATAATGGGAATAATATTTTTTACAAACTGTTTTAATATTAGGTAATTAACTATAACTTTTGTCAAAAGTTTTTTTACGAAGTATCGATTTTGAAAGTCACAAAATTAAAATTTAGCAGGAAAAGAAAGTTGTGTGATGACCACATCTAATTTTCTAAAGCAGTAAATCATTGAATGAGGGAATCCCCTTGAAGAAAGTCGCTCAGAATCAATGGACAGTGAAAACCTCTTACTGTAGAACATAATTTGATAAGCCTACTTTTAAGTATACATACAGGGTGTCAACGAATTTATTAGACAAGTTATAACTTCTAGAGTATTAGGTGTATCAAAATGAGATTTGGTATACGTAAATGGTATAGAGAGAGGAGAGTTTTCGAATATTTTCACTTTCCGGTCACTTCCGGTTTCACCGCAAATGGCTCCGATTTCGAATTTTTAAATGGAACACCCTGTATATTTTTACATTTTTGGATTTCTGAGACAATTCTGGATCAGAATGTGACATTTTAAAAAGTTTTTAAGCCTACTTGATTTTTCAGAGCCACTTTTAATATTGCATCTAGGTGGCCATGATCGGACGCAAACTAATCTAAGAACCTCAGGTGATGTCAAAAAATTACAATTGCAAAGTTTTAGTGATTAGTATGATAGATAGGAATAAGACAAGTTGGCAAAATCACATTTTCGTGTCGAACAATCTTTTTTCAAATGGCAACCCTTTTTTGACAAGCACTTTCCGAAAAGAGGATTTTTTGGCGAATCTAACGATACTAATTTATTTGCGATTGGATTAAAAATAAGCTCATAAATTAAATATTTCTAACCAAAATACTGGATAATAATTTATTTACTTTTGTCAAGTGTGCCATGGATAGTCATGATGCATAATACCAAAACTCTCCTCTCCCTGTACCATTTACCTATACCAAATCTCATTTTGATACACCTAATACTCTAGAAGTTATGACTTGTCTAATAAATTCGTTGACACCCGGTATAACCCCATTTACATGATTTACATGTTTAAAGAATGCTTATTTGCATATTTATAGATAAATTACAAATTACCCAAGTATCTACCTTTTACCTAAAAAAAATTATATTCATTCAGATTTTTGACAGGATATCTAAATCCAAAAAAGAGTGAATTTATCTAAAACCCGAAAATACCCAATAAAACCTGAAAAAAACCGAAAAAACCCAGCGGGCAGATAATTTCTGAAAAAACCCGGGTTTTTGCCAACCCTGTTCTTATCAGTCTATATTTGTTTCAAGCTTTTTTACATGTAATATTAAGTGTTAATTATAGTCTCTTAATTAATAAAATAGAATTAAACAAGCAATCCAGTGAGACAAATGTCTCATTTAAAAAAACAAAAAAAGACCGTTTTTCAAATAGAACAGCGTCCCGGATGGACGGAAATCACGTGATTTCTCGAAAACCGGAAGTGTCACGTGACTGAAATTCGGTTCCTGACCTGACATGACCATTCCAAACATATAACTTTCATAACTTTTTTCTCTATCTCTTACGGTTTGGCTGCTGAAACAGCGTTCCGGAGGGACGGACAGACAAGTCTATTAGATAAAGGATAGTTAACACAAGAAGAATTGAAAAAATGAATTTGTATTTAGCAAGAAATGTAGTACCTTTTTGGGTTTTTTAGGTAGAGGAGGATAAAGGAATGTATCGAGACGCAATGACATTTATTTTTAATTTCATACTTTTCTGTCAAATTAGTAATGTAAAGGCCTCAGGTCAATTTTATGAGTTGTAGTGACAATAACTGTCTTTTACATTTTTGTTTAAATTTTTTTTGTATTTTTTCTGTACATTGTGGTATGACGAAACATCAGGGACCAAAATATATCAAAATTATAATGAGATAATAATTATAATAATCGAATTCAAAACCTCCTCAACCTACCATTTCCTATCACGATATCATATTGATTCCCTCCGACACAAACAAACCAAATAATTTAATTGAACATGACTAGAATATGGATTATATCTCCCAGGCAGACCTAACCGATGATCTTATAATTAATACAATTAATAAACAATTTGTTGGTTTAATTAAAGACATTGCAATAGCCCAGACATATTAGGGTTTGACCTTGAAAAAAATAATGTAAATCTGAAAATTGGTAGAAATATTCTATTTAGTGTACTGAACAACATACCAAAAGTCCTAAGCGGTGCTGTGCCGGCTTCATGATGAAAAAAGGCATAGGCGGGTATTTCGGGTTTATACAGGATATTATTATACATATCATGTTTTGCCATCAATATATAACTTAATAGGTATATATATCTCACTATTCATGTATTTTATATCATACATGTATACAATAATAATGATAACTAGCAACCAGCGAGACAAATGTCTCATTTAATAAAACAAAAAAGACCGTTTTTCAAATAGAACGCGTTTTCGAGAAATCACGTGATTTCTCGAAATCCGGAATTGTCACGTGATTGAAATTCGGTTTCTGACCTGACATGACCATTCCAAATATATAACTTTCATAACTTTTTTCTCTATATCTTACGGTTTGGCTGCTGAAACAGCGTCCCGGAGACACAAAACAGCGTCCCAGACAAGCCTATTATATATGGATCTTTGTTCCACCAGAAGCTTATTTAGTGTTTGGAAAAAGGTCAAAAAAGGTAAAAGCAAAATTTAAAAAAATGTTACATACAATATATTTTTATTTTAGAATAAAACTCGAAAACTTATAGTCCGGGAGCCAGTGACCGTTTAGAGTTAGTCATTTCACAAAAGCTGAAAATTTTTCCTAAGCTTTATTTGGTATCACTAGTAAGTGAATGGACCTCCAGCTGGCGCAGTTCTGGGGGGTGTAGCTGCGGCAGCCTCTCACACATGTAAAATAATAATAATAAATAATTTTAACAGACGTTGACAGAAAATACCTGATTTGCGCCAACTAATTACCAATTATTTTGATAAATGCTATCGAACTTGAAAAGCAAGGCACGGCATATTTAAAAATTTCCAAGTTTTAAATTAGTATTTTAAAATAAAAATCGCATATAGAATATTATTATTGGTATCATTTGATGAGTAAACTGATACCGCAAAAGCTGACATTTGGTAAACTAATAGTTAAGTTAATAACTTAACCAAAAAAAGTATCCAGCTATATATTTAGTGGGGGAAAAGTGCCCAGCCGATGCACTGAAAGACGCTGCGCATCGGTATGCGCTTGGGCGCATTGTATCTTTGACTGCATCAGCTGGACCCTTTTCCCTCACTAAATATAAAGCTGGATATTTTTTTCGTTTAACTTATTCAATTAACTATTGTATTACCAAATTTCAGCTCTGACAGTATCAGATATCTATACTTTTCTCATTAAACACGTCCATGCAGTTATTATACTATCTCACAAGTTTTTGAATTTAAAGGGTTTTAGTAAATATTTACACATTTAAATATTTATACATAACATAAACAGTAAATATGTGGACATTAAAATGCAAAAAGCAAATATCTACACATAAAAGTGCAAATAGTAAATATTTAGATAGCCACTTTGTATAATACTGAGCCAAGATTTAATGCAGCAGTTTTATGCTACACCAAATAGCCCAACCGACCGCCACAATTTTTTATTCCGTTTACCGAAGAATAATATCGACGGATCAGCTCTGCCTCCCTGTAAAATTGAGCTGCACCAACGCCAACATTGGCTGCGGACAACGTATACAGGGTGTTTTAAACGAAGTGTGCACTATTGCTAACTTCTTTATTATTGGACGTACGATATCGGTTAAATTAGCAAACTAGTGGCATTTTTTCTGTTGATTAGAATGGCGAAAACAGAAAAACAATTGAACATCGCCTTCTCGCGAAATTTGGAAAAGTTTACTTTTGTTAAATGGAACACCCTGTATATTTTTCAAAAACTTGAAATAAAAATGAATTTGTGATATAAAAGTCTTAATACACTATTGTCTTAAAATGAATACTAAAGAAGTTATCGCAAGTTTCAGTTTTGTATAAATTGTATTTTATTTTCAGGTAAACTACTCTTTTTGTTCATGACACGGCAAAATTTTATTAAGAAAAGTTGTTCAGAATCAGAAATTATGGCCCTATACAAAATTTCAGAAGGATATGTCGACTTAGAATAAACGATTATTATTATTATTATTGAATTTATTAAAAATTTAATCTAAATCGACAGATCTTTCTGAAATTTTGTATAGGGCCATAATTTCTGTTTCTGAACAAATTTTCTTAATAAAATTTTGCCGTGTCATGAACAAAAAGAGTAGTTTACCTGAAAATAAAATACAATTTATACAAAACTGAAACTTGCGATAACTTCTTTAGTATTCATTTTAAGACAATAGTGTATTAAGGCTTTTATATCACAAATTCATTTTTATTTCAACTTTTGGAAAAATATACAGGGTGTTCCATTTAACAAAAGTAAACTTTTCCAAATTTCGCGAGAAGGCGATGTTCAATTGTTTTTCTGTTTTCGCCATTCTAATCAACAGAAAAAATGCCACTAGTTTGCTAATTTAACCGATATCGTACGTCCAATAATAAAGAAGTTAGCAATAGTGCACACTTCGTTTAAAACAGGCTGTATAGCAAATATTTGGGCACACGCTCATCTTCAGGTTCCAACGGCATTACATCCGACTGATTTTGGCTGGGAAGAGGAGGAGGAGAAATTTCATTTCAAATGGTTTCGAGGGTGAGCAGCTACCCTCTTCCCTTGGAGATATAACTATCGATGATGACAAAAAAGTACTGCAGGTTAAAATAATACTGATATATTTCTCTCTCATTTCATTACTTTTTTTCATTATTTCAATGTAAATTTTTGATTATTTTCACATATAATCTCATAAGAGCATTAATTCTTTCCGGAAATTTTTTTGAGTGCGGTCCAACAACGTCGTATTAATTTGCCCGAGCGGGACACGAGGGCAAATTAGGACGTTGTTGGAATGCACGAAAATAATTTCCGGATATGAATTAATGCTCGAATGCAGATTCGGTAAGAAAATCGTAACGCCACAAACCCTCACAGTTAGGTTAGTCTACCTACAAAAAATTTCCAAGAAATTTTTTTATTGTCTTGGTTACGGCTTGTGAACTAATTTTTCTATTGGTCATTAATGAGTGTCGTACGATTTTCTATTTAATTTTATCTATATAATTTTAATTGAAAAATAAAACTGAATAATATTTATAACAATTTTGTTAGCATGTAAACTTTTTTTATAATTCATAATCCGATTTGTGTTACAATTTTGCTCTTGCGTGTTATACGTTTTTATATTATTATCATCTATATCTTTTAATATATTATTATTATATATGTTTACAGATGATGTCAAAGATATTTCACAGATCGACATCAATTGCAGCGGTAACGAAATCGATAATTAGTTGGATGGCAATGAATCCGAAGAAGACCAAATCTAAAAAATTTGTTGATACATTACTTTATTAATTTACACGTATTAGTACACTATACCGGGTGTCCGTTCTCAAAGTCGAACATAGGCGATTAACATTGTATTGACGGTTTCTGTCGATTCCTGCTCGCCAATTCAACTTACAGGGAAGGTAATAGTATCAATAAAAAGATAAAATTATTACGCATCAAATGATACCAATAATAATATTCTATATGCGATTTTTATTTTAAAATACTAATTTAAAACTTGGGAATTTTTAAATATGCCATGATTTGCTTTTCAAGTTCAATAGCATTTGTCAAAAAAATTGATAATTAGTTGGCGTAAATCAGGTATTTTCTGTCAACGTCTGTTAAAATTATTTATTATTATTTTACGTGCGTGGGAGGATGCCGCAGCTACACCCCCCGGAAGTGCGCCAGCTGGAGGTCCATTCACTTACTAGTGATACCAAATAAAGCTTAGGAAACATTTTCAGCTTTTGTGGTTTTGGTCATTAAAAAAGGTCACTGGCTCCCGGACTATTAGTGTCGACAAAATGAGTAGAACCGGAACCTAGAACAAATTAAATCTTGTTTTCCTTTCTTTCGTTTTAAGTATAATATGGTTGCTTACTTATATTTCGTCTTGATCATCGTCGACTTCAACTTCATTTACTGGAGTATCGTAACTGCAGCTTCGACCCCTGCAATTTATGCACATTATTGAGCAAGCAAGGCCTGCAGTTCTACAGGAACACCGAGTCCCGCATTCAGATTTACACCCACAGGATACCATCTGCAACAGTTCATTTTTTTCTTGATAGCTTCGTGTCGGAGAACTGCAACCGAGGACTGCCTTCATCGCATGGTTGCCTAATTCCATTGCATTATGACAATTAATGGTTTGATCTCCAACAAACCCAGATGATAAAGACCGTAAGGAACTACATTCCTGCCTAGGAGAGCGGGTCGACAGCCAATTTATAAAAATGTTCAAATATTTTGCATCCACTGATCTTCTTGAATCTCTAAGTTCAACGTGTTGTTTTGTTGAAGTTCTAGTAATACCAGTCAGTTCAACGGAACTACAAATTTTAAGACATCCACGAAAAGAGAGCACGAAATATGCTAGCTGACTATCAGATATAACACGGCCATGAGTGAGACCTCCCTGAACTTTTCAAAGGCGCATCAAAGACTGTTTGATCGCCATATCTGTTGAAAGTTTAGGTGCAGACAATGACACATCTGAATCATAAAGCTGATTTTGTTTATAATCTTTTAAATAAATATTTTCCTACCACCACATACTTTCCTTCACTAAGTAGTTTATTACAGTAAAAACAAACGTTTTCCATTATTATCACCAATTTATATCAATAACATCACAAAAAACCACGCGCGTATAAGTTACACAGTAATGCAAGTGCAGTCTGCTGTAGACACGCACTGATTTATAGTTTAGCCACGTTGTTACGCCCTTCGATCATTCTGCGGTAAGCAGAATTTGTCAAAGAACATAATATATTTCAATTAAAAAAATATGAACTCAGTTGGTAATTACCATTACATCCATAGAGGTCAATGGCAAATTATATGCGTTATTATTAAGGAAAAAACTTTTTTTAATTTTCTTATGTCAAAAATTACATGAAGCCGGCATATTTCGCTTTAGGACTTTTGGTATGTTGTTCAGCACACCAATATAAAATATTCCTACCGATTTTTAGATTAACATTATTTTTCTCCAACCACACGAATAAGACGCCATATTGTCGAATAATTTTGTATAAAAAGTAAGTCATTTCGGGATGTTCACCAATTACCTTGGCAACCGTACACTTTTCGATTCATATTTGCACTAGTACAAAAATGGTCGCAAGATAGGGTTTTACATGGTAAATTTTAAATAAAAAACAAACGCTTCGGCAATATTCGGCAATCGCCGTCGTTATTGTTTAATTTTCCCGTATAGTTTTTGTTTATTTGCGCCATGACAGTTCTACAATATAACCTATAATGTTTGATTCTAAATAATAAGTCATATTACCGAATTTATGAGTAGTTGGAGAAAAAATAGTATGTTTCATTCGTGCAAAAAATGCGTTTTCGGGACGCTAAGACTCGCCGGACTCCGCTGCGCGTCGTCCGGCGATCTGTCTTACTTGTCCCGAAATCATGCATTTTTTGTACTAATGAAACAAATAACTATTATTTCTATGTTTTGGTAAAATTTAATCTAATATGTCTGGGCTATAAGGAAATACACCAGGCAACATGGATCGCACCTGATGGTAGAACAAAAAATCAAATCGACCACGTCCTGATTGAAAGTAAGCATAAAGGATGCGTAAATGACGTAAGAAGTTATAGAGGCGCGGACGCGGATTCGGACCATATTTTAGTAGTAACGAAATTAAAACAATTAGTACCAACAAGTACAGAAACAGCAAAAAATTTTCGGGAAAGGTATAATACGGAGAAACTGCAGGAGGAGGACACACTAGTAAACATGAGAAAAGAACTTGACAGAAAGTTGAAGGAAAGGATCAAAATAAACAACATAGAGGAGGAATGGAGGGAGATAGAGACCATAGTACAGGATTCTATGAAAAAGTACGTAGGAAGAAGGACTAGAGGTGAGAAGAAAGAATGGTTCAACAATCAGTGTAAAATAGCATTACAAGTACGTAACACAGCCAGAATTAAGCTCCTACAGCAGAACACAGAAGAAAATAAGAAAAAGTATGAGGACGCAAAGAAGAAAGCAAAGCAAATATGTAGGCAAAGAAAAAGAAGATACTTAGAAGGCCAACTTGAAAAAATCGAGGAGAAGTATGTAAACAAAGATTTGAGAAACTTCTACCAGGAGGCAAAGAAGGCACGAAATGATGGAAAGCCCAACAATATTACATACATAAGAAGTAAAAACGGAGAAATGGTAGGAAATACACAGGGTAAACTGAAAATATTTAGGAAGTACCATGGGAAATTAGTGAAGGATGAAGCCGAGCAAGAAGAAGCCGTGAAGGAGGATGACCCAGAAACTGAAGAATATAAAGAGCAACAGCAGATAGAAGAGCCAACAAAACAAGAGGTGATAAGCGAAATAAGTAAGCTAAAAAATAACAAATGCGCCGGTGAAAATGGAATCCCCGCAGAATTGCTTAAATATGGTGGAAGTATATTACAACAAAGAATGTACAGCTTAATTAGAAATGTATGGTGTAGCGAACAAATGCCGTCAGCCTGGAATAATTCAATAGTCTGTTTGATTCATAAGAAAGGGGATAAGGGCTTATGCGAAAATTACAGAGGAATATCATTATTGGACGTAGCGTATAAGGTGTTGGCACGCATTATACGCAACAGGCTAAACATATTCCAAAAACAATTGGTAGGTGAATATCAAGGGGGTTTCAAGGAAGGAAGAGGTACCACAGACCAAATATTTACTATAAAAATGCTACAGTATAACAGCTATGAACAAAATCTGGGAATGCATATGCTACTAATTGATTTTCGACAAGCCTACGACTCCATAAAAAGAATTAAGTTATATGAAGCAATGCGAAGTTTAGGAGTCCCAAAGAAAATTATCAATTTGGTTAAAATGACGCTAACTAGAACTAATAATAGAGTCCTGATAGACGGTCAGCTATCAGAAAACTTCGTAGGGAACAAGGGGGTAAGGCAGGGTGATCCGTTGTCAACTGTATTATTTAACTTGGTCTTGGAGGCAATAATACGAGAGAGTGGCATTGAAGGGGAAGGAATAATTTACCAGCGTCGCTACCAAATTGTTGCATACGCTGATGATGTGACGTTGATCACGAGATCAAGAAGTCAACTGGAAAAGGTGTTTAGCAAACTTGAGAATACAGCGAGAGAATACGGATTAGAGACAAATGAAGGGAAAACAAAATACATGGAAATGAGACAGGACACCACAACGGACAAACATATTAGATTTAAAACAGAAGAAAGACAATATAGTTTTGAAAAGGTGAACAAAGTGGAATATCTGGGAGTAACACTTACAAATAAAATAGACGAAAGCGTAGCAGTAGAGAAACGAATAACAAAAGGCAGTAAAGCGTTTGGTGCACTGAGCAAAGTATGGAAGTCGAAACAGATTTCGAGAGCGGTTAAACTAAGAATTTATATAACGATTGTACGTCCCACTGTAACTTACGCATGTGAAGTCTGGACAATGACTAAACAACTGGAATCAAAACTGGAAATATGGGAGCGGAAGATATTGCGGAAAATTTTAGGAGTTAAAATGGAAAACGACATTTGGAGAAGAAGGACCAATAGAGAATTACGGGATATCTACGGGAAGCCGTCCATTACAGCGTACATAAAAGGCCAGAGGGTAAGGTGGTTGGGCCATGTGAGTCGTATGGCAACAAATCGACATGCAAAGAGAGTTCTGGAGGAGGGAAATGGGGAAAAGAAGAGAAGAGGGCGACCAAAGAAGAGGTGGTTAAACTCTGTGTTAGCGGACATTAGAATGGTGGGAATTGAGAATTGGAAACGGAAGGCACAGGACAGAAATTGCTGGAGATAGATAGTGAAGAAAATCGAGGAAATGTAGTTTAAGAAAAATGTGTAAACTGAAATGTTTGCTTATTGTTTTAAGTCATGGGCCTGAAAGGCCTGTAGCACTGAAATATATATATACTGTAGCTACCTACTGTGTACCGTTATGCGAAGTGTAACCAACAAAAAGTGACACAAGGTGACCAGGCTATTTTTATTTAATGACACCTAATTTGCATTAAGCTTTATCTAAAAATAAAAAATGCAACACAGTGTATGTGATACGTTATTTAGTTAGACAACTGCAAAAGAACATTCAGAGGATTTTTGTAAAATTAATTCGTTAACAGGGGTAGATTAGAGTTTTTAGAAATCATTTAAATAGATATTAATTATAATAGAAAAATATTTCTCCTAAAAAGTGCTTAGCACCAAAAACGTAAAAATTAGGCCAACATATTACTTTTCGGTAAAAAATAAAAAATCTAAACGAACAATTAACATTTTTTAGGTTTTTTCCAAAGGCGCGCTTAAACTTTGTAACCCAAAACCGGGGAAAGTTGAGCATTGTACCGCCAGACGCAAACGTATAGAGCACCAGCTTCTACACCGGAAGCTAAAATTAGGTTACCGACAATACATACATACATTGTTTTTTCCAATTATAAATCTTTAAGGTTTTTACCTAAAAAAAAATTAATTAGACAATTAGGCCTTGCGGTATGTAGAAATAAAAAAAAATTTAAAAAATTAAGTTTTTACGAAAGTTAAAGAAAAAGAACTGCTTTCTGGCATTGAGATTGTTCAGTTAGCTAAAACAAACACGCTAAAAATCTTATTGAAATCTTACTTTATATCCAAATAATAGCACTTTTTGGATTGTGGCAGTTTGGAAAAACGTCATTTTCTAACTAAGTAAAAATCACCCGGTATATATGATAGGCGCTAAATAGGTTTCCTATGGTGTATGGTAAATGCCCACCCCCACTCTAGGGTGGTTAAGTAAGCGGCGAGTTCACCACTTCCGTGGTAACTACCTTTAGGGTAAGTCATAAGTTAGTGACGTTTGTACATAATTTGTAGTGAATAAACAACCTAAAGATACAGCGTGTTTTAATAGCAGTTTATGCAACATTAAGACTACGTTTCCAAAGTTTTTTTGAAAAATTAAAAATGAAAATTTTTACCATTTGATGCCGACTTTATGGCGGTCACAGTACTAAAAAAACAGGTTGTTGGCCTACGAATACGCATCTATCCTGTTTGCTTATCGCTGCGTTATAAATGACACACCAAGGACAGGACCGGTGACGGACGAAGTGCGCTAGTGTGCCCGATTAATGTCGATGAAAAGGTGAGGCAGATACAGCATACGTTTATATACAGTGTGTACAAGATTAGGAGGATCAGTATGGGATTTCGTTAATAGTCAAACATACAAATTTGGTTAAAAGGGAAAAAATTGCATACCTAATTAATAGACATCGCACATTATGGTTTAATTACGTTTCGAGCATTTTTAAATCATCATTAAGAACATTTTAAGGCATACCTGTATTTCTCACAATTTTGTAAAAATGGCTACATACAGTAAGTTGGGCACTTTTAAATGCCATTAATAGTTATGTACTCGCATGGTACAAGTGAATAAAGAGATATTATATCCATAAGGGGAAAGCCTTAGCTCACGAGGTAAAACCGAGCTAATTTCACCGAATGGATAAAATCACTGTATTCAGGTGTGGCATATACATTTTTTTCCAATGCCTTCATTTCATTATATAAATACGTTTTATAAATTAATAGATAATTTTAAATAAGCGTGCGTGGCAACAGGTAGAATGTGAACTCGTTACACAAAGAGACTTAAAATCATAGCAACTGTGCAAATTCATTAAAAGCAATTAGGCAAAATAGCAAGTCTTTAAGTGGGCGGTAAGTGAACGAATTTTCGGTGGCAATAGCAGCACTTGACGTAACAAACGATCTAAAATCGGATTATGGCGATAAGCGGGCCAGCGAACTCGCCGCAACATTGATAAAGCAGCGCCCGAAAAACGAAACTTTAAAAATTGGTGCAGCGAGATGCATTAAATGAACGAATCTAGTTTTAAATTAAATGAAAAAGCCGAAAAACGGAATCGCTACGTAAAGGAAAGCGAAGTAAATACAGAGAAAGATATTTTCAAAAGAAGCAAAGTATTAAACAGAACCCCACCAAAGACTGGGAAATTAAGCAAATTCAGTGTCGAGACTGCAATGGTACGTTTATTGTGCCCCTTACCCTACGCAACTCTGAATTTTAATTGCCCTTTGTTTGCTAGCTAACTCAGTCGTGAATGCATAAGACCCGTTCTTACCTTAGTGTGGCTATGGAAAATTTAAAATTCAGTTTGCTCTAAGGCTGCCTCGTCTCCACCTATAATCCTGAAATTATGCACTCAAACCCCTCTAGAAATAAAAGCCAAATAGTTTACATAAACACTATATATTCGGTATGAAGGTATACATACATATAAAAACATAAAAAGAATATAGAGTGACAATACGCAAATACGCGCTGTCAATAATAAAGTAAGGTTGAATTAGACCTCTACGAGCTAAAGGCTAATTTCTAACCGTTTTGACACTTTGGCTTTAATATGTGGCTGCAATAAACACAAGCTCCAAGTGTAGTTGAAATACTACGAGCTAAAAGCTAAGTTCTAACCGCATTTAATAACTTGTATAAAATACAGATAATAAATATCGAATATTAGCGCTAAACAAAAAGCCCGCAAAACTAGGATACACTCGCGTTACTATTACCTCTGAAGCTGGATCTGTTTTCGCGTGCAAACACTCGAAACAATGCGTTGAGTCAGCAAGTTGATCACAAAAAGTGATGCATATTTTGCAATACTCGAAATGCGTTATCAGTTCAACACTGGATTGTGGATTAGACCGCATACATTAGATTTAAATAACTTGACCTGTTTTACTCTGTGGCTGTAAGTAAAACCGGATTTGCTTTCTTGGATGGCATTCGTTGTACAACTGCACTTGGTGAATCTACTGCAGATCTCGAATGGTTGCCGCTTCCTTCTGGAAATGAGCTATGTCTCGGAGATGCTAATTCTAAGAGGAAGAATGTGTTGGAAACACAGGCAAGGGAAAATAAAAATTCTGTATTAATTGGTGGATGGAATGTGAGGGGTATGGTACGGAAAGAAATTGAGTTGAACCAAGAATTCGAGAAAACAAAGATTAAATTATTAGGATTGTCCGAAACGAAGAACAAGGGTAGTATAGTATTATTGTGTGGGGTCGACGTGGGCGCGAGGACGGCAGCAGGAGTGGCTTGTGTAAACCGATTAGATTGGGAAGCAGAAATTGCAAACTGGGAGTTTATATCAGAAGGATTGCTGTTGGTTGAATTAAAAATTAATGCATATGAAAGCTGGAGTGTAATAATAGACTACGGCCCTAACGAAGGTGAAAGAGCAGCACGAAGAGATATTTGTTCGAACAGCTTCAGACCACAGTACATAAAGCGAAAGGGAAGATAAGCGTGATTGGAGATCTCAATGCACGAGTGGGCAACGATGTAAACCGATTAGGGGAGTTCATAGGGAAACATGGTGCAGAAGCCTTTAGTGAAAATGGTAAGCTGCTGCCAGATGTATTCCTAGTTAATGATTTGATAATAACAAATACAATATTTGAACACCGAGATATTTATAAGTTTAGTAGGACACAATCTAGCGGAAGGGAGAAATCCATATAGATTTTATAACAGGAAGATATTAAAAGAAGGGCAATAGACACGAACGTCAAAAGAGGATATGAAATAGGGAGCGACCATTACCTAGTACAAACTTGAATAAGGTTGGACCAGTAGGTTACGAAAAAACAATATAATGAATCACTGTTGATGAATAAAAATCCAAAGATTGAGAGACCTTGCAGCTCGGGAAAAGTGTAAAATGGAAACTGGAAGAGAGATGCTGAAAATATCGAAAGACTAATGTAATATTGATCTAGAGGAACTGTAGAGACAATTTAAGAGAATAGTATTGGGAGCAGCTGAAAAAATATGTGGAGTCACCATTATTAGAAGTAACAGGAAGGATATTGCCTGCTGGTCTGAGGAAATTAGATCAGAAGTGCACAAGAAGAAAGAGCCTGTTACAGGCCAAATTGACTTTAACGACACCGCGCCGGTTCATACAAAAAGTCACGTAAAAGCAAGACATCCAGCGCGGACGATATTTCTCATCATCGGGACAATGACTCACCTAAGACCGCTGCCCTGCCTGTAACAAGATATGCCGACTAGTCTCAGTGAAGCAAGGGGTGGTCCTACACGAGATTACCTACGGGCAACGGCCTGAGGGACGGTAAACAATGATAAAATTAATTTAGCGCCACCCAGTTTCGTCAATAAGAACGAAAACGTCAAATTTGACTGTGAAACCGGAAAATCAATGAGCCTACCTTTCGACTTTACACCTTGGCGAAATCCAAAGCTAAACGGGAATTTGTGCACAGCTTCACGACTCCCAACACTGCGGCGATGAGCGCAGTGACGTACTAGCGACGTTTAAGAACTCCTTCCAGGCACCACTGTACATAAATCTGACAGTTTATAATTTAACCTGTAAATAAGCATGCACAGGCCCGTAGGAAAAATCATAAAGCAACGCACGGTAAACCGATCTATTGGTCTAACACAATACAACAGCGCCGACGTCGTCAGCGTACACAGAAAATAGAATCTAACAAATGGGCACTATAGCTAAAATCCCAGCTGGGAGGTCGCCTTCCTTCTAAAATATTGCGGCAATTGTAATAATTGGTACACTGTCCCAACGCGGGTGGCTCACACTTGCTTTGAAGAACGTTTGTTAGAGTTTACGCACAGCCCAAGCGAGCGGCTGGTGATTAAGCGCATGAATTATCGTTTGCAAGCGATTCACGCTGGCGGCTGGAATGTAACACGAATGATTAATTAAAAATAGCCTGAGCTGTCGGTTTGCATTTAACATGAATGAATATTTATAAATAGCCTACGCTGGCGGCTGGCATGTCAACATGAATGATTAATTAAAAATAGCCTGAGCTGTCGGCTGGAATTTAACATGAATGAATATTTATAAACAGCTTTTGCTGGCGGCTGGTATACAACATGAATGATTAATTAGAAATAGCGCACACTACCTTCATTGGTTAGCTTTGCCTGGCTGCGTCGATTATCGTCGGGCGCCCGTCGTAAAAGCAGACGTGTCGTGGCCTGAAGCGTGGGCTGTGCGAAGTCCAATGATCCCAGGAGAGGAATTCTCATAGGAAACAACCAAAAACTGTCGAGACCTGTATATGTGTCCGTTTTGAAAAAGTGGATCCCCCAATGTAGCGGAGAAGAATGGCCCAACAGGCCGTCGGAAATTTGCAGAACAGAAGGTCATCAAAATCAACAAAACGACACGCACAAGCCATCCCAACAAACACCACACAGTAATCAACTCCCCCAAACAAACAAAACCACGCTGTATCAGCACACTCATTCGGAAGAGGCCGCGGCGCCTCCCACGACCCCAAGAGACCGCGGAGGGCAGCGGAAAGCCACACTCTCGGCACCGCTTGCAGCGACTGTCTGCAACTAACTTCCAACCCCGACTGACTCAACAAAAACCAGCTCGCGCCACGCTCGGCAGACAGGAAAGACGGCGATGAGGCGAAAATCGAACGACAGTAAATTACAGCGGCCGTTATAGCTGCTTGCACACAAATTGATGAACTATTGGGGGTGAAAATACGACAGGAAAAACTATATACAACCAGGGCCAGAATATTTGAACCGAAATACTCCAAAGGGTCAAATAATTTATAGAATATAAAAATGTCCTGAAAAGCCGTGAAAAAATATCTAAATTGAAAGAACAAAAAAACAAGATATAATATGCGATACAGCAACGTAAGACAGGCGAGTTATATTATGAATAGACAATGGCCCCCTGTGTAAAACTGCAAGCTTGCAACCTTGAACAATAATAGCTTCTTTATATGAACTGCAAGTCTGCAACCTTGAACGCACGTGGCTTCCTGTCTCACGCTCCCTTTTAGAGATAACGCTTATCTTAGCTGATTAGGCATAGTATATATACTAGTAGCTTGCACCTCTAAGTTAAGCTCCAGTCAGTCGATAAGTTCCATTGTGTTCGTATCATAGCTAGATGTAAGAAATTGTCCGGCGGCTAGCTGTGTGCTTCCAATGTTATATTTCATTGTAAAATAAAAATAAACGTTTTTTAAAAAGTCGTTTCGGCGGCCTTTTAATAAAACTGGCGCAGTCGTTCGGATTTGTGGAGGAAAACCTGGAAAACTACAAACATCGAGTCGACCAGCAACTTTCCTTGAGGTTCAGCTCTTTGCCGCAAATCGAAACCTACCACCCAGCGGATCTTCGGACATCTCCAACAGGGACAAACATCGCCCGATCGTGAGAAGCGCCCGTCGACCCAGCTCCTGCTCCTCCGTGGTTATTGGAACCATCTGGTCATTGGGACCACTCTTGATCATTGGGATCAGTCTCTGGTTTGGCAACGTCAACAACGACGACCCCAGGACAACTTTTGGATAACGCTCTAGCGCAAAGCAGACTATCCAAAGTCGGACTTCAGGACCTAGCTGTTTGCAGGCCAGCCGACATCAACAGGATCGACGCATCCTTTTTAAAGACAACAGGACGTAGCTTGATCGCACGCCGTTCGTCAATTTTAACGCACAATGTAAGTGCATATTTTTATAATTCAAAGAATAATTTTCAAGCTTTAGAGAAAAAGCAAAGGTATATTTTAAGGGCAACAAAGTAACGACTATTAAAGCGTTCGCCTAAGTAATAATTTTCAAGTTTTAAAGAAAAAGCAAAATAATTAATTTTAAAGGCAACAAAGTAACGTAATATAATTTTCAAATGTAATAATTATTAAAGCGTTCGCCTAACAACAAAGTAAAAATTTCAAAGGCAACAAAGTAACGTAATATAATTTTCAAAAGTGATAATTATTAAAGCGTTCGCCTAAGCAACAAAGTTAACTAATATAAAATTTTAAAAATTTATACTAACATAGTTTTAATTATTTATATTATAAGTACCCTACGCACACCTGTTAAATGTAAGATTCCTACCCCCTGTTAAACATCCCCTAGTCATATAAATTGTTTACTAACATAAAACAAAATTAAAAATCAAGTGAAACAAATAAAGTAAAATTAATTTTTGTCAACAAAATTTTTATGTTAAAGGAGATCTTGAATCATTAGGTAAAACACTTATAATTATATTTTGAAACAATTGTAAAAATTTTATGTCACGAGATCGATCACGCTCACCAAGGAATTCTATCCCTAGAATTTTATTTTTAAATAATTGTAACAACATTAGCAACCCAAATATGGTTGATCAAAACGCATCATTGTTTCCCCCACATTTTAATGTAGCTTTACTAAATGAAATTCCCACATATGATGGTAATCAAGCCACTCTTTCGGAATTTGTCAGATCGGCAGAAATCATTGCAACTAAATTTTGCACAGAAAATTCAAACGATTATATCAACCAAGTAATTTTAAATTCGATAAGGAATAAATTAAAAGGTCAAGCGTTAGAAGTAATCACAGGTTACCAGTATGATACTTGGAAAGACTTAAAAAATGTCTTAATTGAAAATTTTGGCGACCAAAGGTCAGAATTGAATCTTTTAATTGATTTAACTAAATTAAAACAGAATAAAGACTCTCCCATAGAATTTTTCAATAAAGTAAGAACCCATTTGGCTATTTATAATTCAAAAGTTTCTCTGATTTAGCACTTCGCACTTTTACAAGTGGACTAAATGAAAATTTAGGAAGCTTCGTAAGAAGTAGAAACCCAACTTCACTAGAACAAGCCTTAAGCATAGTAAAAGAAGAAATTGATATCAGATATTCTCAAAATCAAAATAATTTTCAAAGTCAAAAATTAAATAAATCAAATTTAACTTCCGATATTCAAACAAGAAAGGTTGATATGAAACCTAAATTTAATAACCCAAATTTTATGCAAAGACCATTCCAACAAAATCGAAGTAATTTTAATCAAAATCCCAACTATTTTAAAAGTCCAACAAATTTTAACAATCCTAATAATTCTAGAATAACTCAAAATTCAAGCTTTAATGCATTTGCACCAAAACCAAATTTTTCACCAACAAATAAACCAGAACCTATGGACTTTAGCACTATAAAAAGACCAGCTACTCAACAATCAAATTTCCCTAATAAATATCGAGCAAATTCTCAGAACGTTAATAGAAATTTTAATCATTTAAATTACCATCAAGAAAAACCTCCGGATGAATATGAAGACTTAACCGAAAATTTATTTGAAAATGGAGAATTTTCAACTCCAGAAAATGTTAACGAAAACCTTCAGGAATATTCTGACCCTGATAATTCACAAGACTTAGATCACACCCCAGATTATTTCGAATATCCAGATCCAGACGATACTGTAAATTTTTATTAAGAGCCTCGGAAAAGAATATTTTAACTTTTAATATAAATCCAAAATCAAACCTTCCTTATATTATAATTCCCGCCACCGGCGATAAACTTTTAATAGATACAGGTAGCTCACAAACAATAATTTCCCCAGAATTTGTACAACAACATTTTCCAAATTATATTTATGAAACAGAATTCGAGATAGTTACATCTCATGGAATTTCTCAACACAACTTAATTGCAGATTTACCCATTCCTAATCTTTTTTATAAAAACGGAACACATACGTGTTATTTATTCAATTTTCACCAAGACTATGTAGGACTTATTGGATCCGATTTACTTTCAAAATTATCCGCACGAATAGATTATAAATGGATGCACATTCAAACAGAAAAAACAGTAATACCGTTCTATTATAATCCATCAAAAACTAAACAGGAAATTCAAAAACGTAATGAATGTAATTTTTCCAAATTTAAAAACTCAGATTTTGTCAGAAAACTTGTAGTACCTCCGCGTACAGAATGTTTTGTAAATTTACCAGCAGTAGGAAAGAATGGAACTAAAATAGCTCCAAAACTAAAATTTAATGAAAAATTAATTATGCCTTCAGCATTAGTGAAATTACACAATAATTGGTTTAAAACCAGTGTAATTAATACTTCAAACGAAACACAAGAAATAAATATTTATAATCCATTATTTTTAGAAGACTATGAACCCGATAGCAAAAATCAACCTATCAGACTTAACAACTTTAATATAAAAACTCCAAACACCAAAAGTATTTTAAATAACAATTTAAAAAACAATTTAAGATTAGACCATTTAAACGAAGACGAAAAAACTCTTTTGACTAATTTATGTTTTCAATACAGAGATGTATTTTACTCTCCCGAAATACCTTTATCCGTTACGAATTTGACAAAACACCACATTAGGACTAAAACCAATGCACCTATATTTACGAAAACATACCGTTATCCCCATATTCATCGCGAAGAAGTCAAGAAGCAAATAAAGAAAATGTTAAACGAAGATATTATAGAGCCATCGGAATCACCGTATAATTTTCCTATTTGGGTCGTCCCAAAAAAGTTAGACGCCTCCGGAAAACAAAAATGGCGCATTGTAGTTGACTATCGAAAGTTAAATGAACAAACTATTGAAGATAAATATCCATTGCCCCGTATAGAAACTGTATTAGACAATCTTGGCAGAGCCAAATACTTTACAACATTGGATCTTGCCTCTGGTTTCCACCAGATAGAAATCGAAAAGAAAGATCGCGAAAAAACCGCTTTTTCAACCGAAGAAGGCCATTTTCAGTTTAAAAGAATGGCTATGGGTTTACGTAACAGTCCTGCATCCTTCCAAAGGATGATAAATACAGCCTTAATTGGACTCACTCCAACACAGTGCCTAGTTTACCTAGACGACATTATAATTTTCGGAAGTTCTCTTCAAGAACACATGCAACGTTTAAAAAATGTATTTCAAAAATGTAGAGATGCTAATGTAAAGATTCAGTTAGATAAATCGGAATTTTTACATAAATCTGTAAAATATTTGGGTCATATAGTTACTTCAGAAGGAATAAAACCAGATCCATCTAAAATATCAGCAATCAAAAATTTCCCAGCACCTAAAACAAGAACCGAGATAAAATCATTCTTAGGACTATTTGGCTATTATAGAAAATTTGTCAAGGACTTTGCCAAAATAACTAAATTTTTAACCGTATGTTTAAAGAAAGAAAATAAAATTGTACACACCCCTGAATTTTTGAAGAACTTTGAGTATTGCAAACAAATTTTAATGAATGAACCAGTACTTCAATATCCTGATTTTGAAAAACCTTTCGAACTGACTACTGATGCATCTAAATTTGCGATAGGCGCGGTATTATCCCAAGATGGTAAACCCACCTGTTATGCCTCCAGAACCCTTAATAATGCAGAACAAAATTATACTACAATTGAACGAGAACTCCTAGCCATAGTTTGGGCAACCAAACAATTTCGTCCATATCTGTATGGAGTAAAATTTAAATTGTACACCGATCATAGACCGCTTGTTTGGCTCAAAAATTTAAACGAACCAAATTCCAAATTAACTCGTTGGGCACTTAAATTAGAAGAATACGACTTCACCGTAAACTATCTACCAGGCAAATTAAATAAAGTTGCCGACGCTCTATCACGTGTTCAAATTCACCCCATGACTTTAGAAAGACCCGATAGACTTCATACACCAATACCAATACAAGGTAACGAAAGCTTAATGGCAAGTAGGGCAAGCACCCCCGACATACGAGACTTTTTTTCGGTACCGACCATCGGACCACCAAAATCAAAAACGCCTAAAGTAAAAGTTATATCCGACATCCAAATAAGACCACCAAATAACGACGATAATAAATCCTATGTCGAAACAATACATTCGCAACAATCATCTACCCCCGTAATAGATATTGCCGAAAAACCTCTACAACAATTTAAAAATCAAATTGAATTTGTAATTTCTCAACTACCACGAGATATCGGAATCACTAAATACGACGGAATTACACATTATTCTGTATCCCTAAATAATACAAATAAAATTGACGTATTCAACAGGCTATTAATTGAACATTGTGAACCTAGAACACATTACCATTGTTATTTTCCAAACGACGAACTTTGTTTAGATTTTTCTAATTTTCTGCAAAACATAATTAACGATAACACACCCAAATTTCATCGATGTATGTCACAAGTGACTTACGTTCTAAATCCACAAGATCGTCAATATCAAATCCAAAATTACCATCTAGGCAAGACCAATCACCGTGGTATCAATGAAACAATTGAACACATAAAAAGAAAATATTATTGGAAATCAATTAATAAAGATGTCACCGATTATATTAATAATTGTCATATTTGTAAAATGCAAAAGTACAATAGAAACCCAATTAAGCAGCCTTTACAGCTTACTCCTACACAAAACCAACCATTTCATACTATACACTTGGATATTTTTCAGATAGGTAAGAGAAGCTATTTAACAATAATAGACTCATTTTCCAAATTCGCCCAAGCATACTATATTAAATCTCGAAATTTAACAGACGTCATTGAACAACTACTTAATTATATGTGTACTTTTACTACACCAAATATCATTATAGCTGATGGAGAATTTAACAAAAATATTTTTAAAGACTTCATAGCTTTACATAAAATCCAGTTGCATACGACAACCCCACATCACCATCAATCTAACTCCCCAATTGAACGACTACATTCGACAATAATTGAACACTATCGACTATTGACGGATGTACCTGAACAAAACAAAATTCAATATTGTATTCTTGCATACAATCATACGATACACTCTAATCTCAATTTAACCCCTTTTGAGATTGTATTTGGTCATACTGAATGTAGAAATCAGTTCGATTTAGACTATACAAAAACCTACTATCATGATTATTTATCTGGTCACAAAATCCGCATGAAAAAAATTTACGAAATATTGCAAGGCAAGCAAATTGATAGTAAAGAAAAACGAAATTTAAAATTAAACCCAACCCGAAAAAATAAAACATTTCAATTAAATGAAAAAGTATTTGTTAAAACAAATTCCAGAAGTAAAGATGAACCAAAATTTATAGGACCATATACAATATCCCAAATTCTAGAACATGACATATACGAGTTAACACCGCATAATGGATCGTCCAATATTAGACGCCATGCTAATGAATTACTACCCTATTCAGACTTATTACCTTCATCGTCTGTATCTTGATTAAATATTCAATCATACACGGCGATATAATATTGTAAATATTTTAAAATATAATCCAGAACTATATTCTTTAAACTTAGGCAATGTAGTCCTTAAATAAAGCAAATAGACGCTTATTAGAAATATATATGATATTCCTATTTTATTCGTTATGATACACTTAGAAACAATTTAATGAAAATCGTATTGCTATTTTATTATTCAGTATAAAAGAACCTTAAATAAAATTGCTAATTTAAAAGTTTCAAACATTGACCGCTTAATAATTCCTGAATCGAATTCATAAATGTCTCGAAGATTGACTTGGTACCAGTTGACACCCAGAAATTGGTTGAGGACCGAATTAAGCTTAATAAATATGAAAATTTGTTAAAACCTGTTAATTATATTAAATCTGATAATTTAAGTGTGTCTGCAATTATATTTACTCTGTGTACTATTCTTATGTTAATAATTTTTATATTGTATTTGTATTATAATAGAAACACAATGAAGATTAAACTTATTAGATTTTTAAATAAAGATTTTGAACCAGTTAACGTAAATGCATAAGTTTAATTTTCTTTTCTTTTTTGTAAGTTCAATAGAGGCATATTTGAATACCGCTATTGAACATTTTATCGGCGGACGAGTTATATTATGAATAGACAATGGCCCCCTGTGTAAAACTGCAAGCTTGCAACCTTGAACAATAATAGCTTCTTTATATGAACTGCAAGTCTGCAACCTTGAACGCACGTGGCTTCCTGTCTCACGCTCCCTTTTAGAGATAACGCTTATCTTAGCTGATTAGGCATAGTATATATACTAGTAGCTTGCACCTCTAAGTTAAGCTCCAGTCAGTCGATAAGTTCCATTGTGTTCGTATCATAGCTAGATGTAAGAAATTGTCCGGCGGCTAGCTGTGTGCTTCCAATGTTATATTTCATTGTAAAATAAAAATAAACGTTTTTTAAAAAGTCGTTTCGGCGGCCTTTTAATAAAACTGGCGTGTGAACAGTTCGAATCGAAGCTGGAGAGAAACTTTAATAACAGTTAAAAGTTATTGTACAGATTAAATAGGATGATTTCTGAGGCTTTCACGGCCATTGTCATTAAGTAACAAATGACTTCCGGGATTGGACCGTGCCATGATTGAGATCGAAGAACTCAACGTTTCGCCCACTTTTGTAGGGGGCTTTATCAGGAGGAAAAAGCAAAAGAGCATGGTAACTCAACGTGTTAACCACACCAGAGGCGAAACTCTTTGCAATGGAAGGGATAGAAGAGGAAACTCAACGTGTGAATCATGCCAGAGCCGAAACTTTTGTAGCGATCGGAAGGAGAAAGGCGAGAATTTATAGGCAAGCGCAGTCGCGGTTCAGCAAATGCCGTCGCGGTTCAGTGGCGGTGGGCGGGACTTAGGAATTAGCACTTTCCACATAGAAGGAAGGGGAAAGCCTTCGTCCCGATTGAGATTGTTAGGGTGTTTGTAAATCTCAATGGCTTCGCGAATCTTTCTGCTAAAGAAGAATGGGGATTTGCAGATGATGGAAGTTTCATCAAAAAGAATCTTATAACCTGTATCGCGTTGGTGTTCGGCGATGGCTGATGATGAAACCAGACCCGACTTGAGACAGCGCTGGTGCTCAGAGATGCGAGTTTTCACTGAACGACTTGTTTCACCAATGTATACAGCATTACAAGGGCAAGGGACTCTATAAACACCTTTAGATGACATCATGTTTAATTTATCTTTAGATGAAGGAATAACCTGTGAGATTTTGATCGGGGGTTTGAATAGTGTTTTAATGTTTTGTTTTCGAAGAAACTTTCTTACTCGGTCGGTGACCTGGTAGATATAGGGAACAACGACTATTGCTGCAGGAGGATCGGGTTTTGGAGGTTTGGGTGGCCGCGGATGAAGATGGCGATTGATGGCAGACTGTATATCTCTAGCACGGTAACTGTTGTTTCTAAGAGCTTTCCGAATGTGGTTTAATTCGGCGTGGATATTATCGGGTTGGGATATGGAAACAGCCCGGTGTACAAGCGAATTGATAACGGAAAGTTTTTGTGTAGGATGATGGTGGGAATCGGCATGTAGATAGCGATCAGTGTGAGTGGGTTTGCGATATACATAATGACCAAGTTTGCCACTGGGTTGGCGAGAGACCTGTACATCTAAGAAAGGAAGGGAACCGTTACTTTATATCTCCATGGTAAAGTTAATGTCTGGATGTTGACTATTGAGATTATTTAAGAAGACGGGTAACGTGTCTTTACCATGTGGCCAAATAATAAAGGTATCGTTAACGTATCGGAACCAAACTTTAGGTTTTAATTCTGAAGATTCCAGAGCTACAGTTTCGAAAGCTTCCATGAAGATATTGGCAACGACAGGTGAAAGAGGAGAACCCATGGCCGCATCAGAGATTTGTTTAAAGAACTGGCCTTGAAATAGGAAATAAGAGGAAGAGAGGAATTTTTCTATCAGGGCAGGTAGACTTGAAGACGTCTCCCCATGCTCTGATAACAACTGTTGGATTATGACTATGGAATCGGGAATAGGAACTTTGGTAAAAAGGGAAGTGACATCGAAACTCACAAGTAAATCCTCAGGTTCAACGCTTATATTGAATATAAGTTCAACGAAATGGGCTGAATTGCGAACATACGAGGGTGACTTACCAGTGAACTTTCTGAGGATAGTGGTTAGGTGTTTAGCTAATGAGTAAGTAGGGGAATCTATGGTACTGGCAATGGGTCTGAGGGGAATGTCTTGTTTATGGATTTTGGGAAGACCATAGAGCCGAGGAGGCTTTGAAGCGCGAGGAATCAACCTCCGTTGAATATCAGTGGTCAGATCTGAAAGATTTAATGAGAGAAGTGACTTCCCGTTCGATTTTTAAAAAGTTGGGTCGCGCGAAAATAGGGCATAAGAAGAATCTTGGAGTAAAGACTCAACCTTAGTGGTGTACTCTGTTCGATCCATAACTACCTTTAACAGCGGACAAAATTGAGATGTCGGAATTGGAACGTAAGGTTTTGACAGCATTCCTTTCGTCTTGTGTAACGTTAGTTTTCGGTGGTTTAGATAATCGTAAACACCTGACAGTTTCGAAGCGGATAAGATCGGCAACGTCTTTAGGAAGCGTTCTCACAGAAGATTCTACCGAACTAATAATCCCTTCCGTAGGAATGCTTTTGGGGGCTACTGAAAAATTCAAACTTTTGGAAAGTATAGAATTTCACTAGGAGAGTGGGCATAAGAAGAAAGATTTATGACGGTCTCAGAACCACTTTGGTCTGTAGAGACCTTAACCGATGACATCAAGGAATGAAACTTACGAAGATGAGTCGCAGTTGCCATTTCTAATGTTTTTTGGGCCTGTGTGTAGGTGATTGAATCGAAGAGAGACCAGTCGGAATTTGCTGAACTGCGATTCAATCACCTACACACAGACCCAAAAAACATTAGAAATGACAATTGCGACTTTTAATATGTGTTTATTTTTAATTTTAATTCCAGTGGTAATTAAACATGTAATGGTAGTAATAAATGGTTTACTTGAATCTTCTATATATTTTTTGAAACTTCTATATTTTCAAGTTAATTCTTCTATTTTCGACATTTTGATTTCTGGCAACCCCAGTCGAGAGGGTTAGGTATAAGAACAGCTTTGTTGAAACTCGTTTTAATTCAACTATTTTTCATCCTACATTATAAGAAAATTTCCATAGAAACGAGAAAGTATGCGTTTGTAAGGCAGCCCTGGAAAACAACCCTCAATGGCTAGCCAAGAAAAAACTTCGACGTTTTCCAGTAGGGGCCCTGCAATAATCTGTCAAAGCAAAATTTAATAAAAATCACGTTGAAGCTATGTCTGAAACTATGAAAGACCTAAACATTGTGTATACCAAAGTTGTAGATACGAATGTGATGTGTTTTACTAAAGTAGTTTTAATTATACAGGTTGGCATAAGAAAGTGTGGCGAATCAAACTCACTTGTTTTTTTAAATGGAATGCCTTCTATTTAGGTACCTAGCTTAAACGTTTTGCATTGAAATATAATTATTTTGATATCAAATTTTGTGGGTCTAACGTCAATTTTTTTGGAGATATTGACGATTATATGCAAAAAATGCTGGACTTCCGGCGGCTGCGTTAATTAACAGAAAACAATTACATTGAAGAAAACGTTACCAAAACATATGTCTTTCATGAACCAACTTCCGATTGTAAAATGGTGGATCTGGGTATTAATGCTATACAGGCTGCTCAATATTTGCAAATTTGATTATTTTGGATTTTTTTCAAATGGAATGGTATATTTTTGAAGTTTTGAAAAGTTCTTTTAATGAGCTTTCTTTTGATATGTTACTTCATACCCGTAAATTCAACTGTTTTTCAGATATGCGTGTTTGAACATAAAGAACAATTTAAGCTCCTTAAGATGCTTTATTTCATGATAACAAACAAACGTCGTTGAAATAATAATATAAACAATTAACCTCTTAACAAAAACAACACAGAACCAGGTTTAGATAATATAAATTCAGTCAGTGTTGATACAAGAAATGCAAGAATACGTTGATTCCCAGGTCAAATAAATTCAGATTTAAAGAAACAAAAACCAGTACACCAAAATTCTGTACGTAATTATGTTAAATGTTCAAATATTTCCCCCTCCGTACTCGGAGTATTAAAGCTATACAGAGAACTTATAATCTGCATATATAATTATATTTCAATTTGTTTAAATGGAACATTCTGTATATCTCTATATTTTTGAAAAGTACTTTTAATGAGCTTTCTTCTAACATTTAATTTCCTAGCCTTAAATTCAATAGCTTTTCAGATTTAATTTTCTCTTTCTTTTTGTATTTTTTTGTATTTGTTATTTCTGGTTTTAGTGGTGGCTGGATTTTTGTATTTTAAACTTGGTTTTATATTTTGTTTGGGGAGCTCAAGTGTTTAAATTATCATTTTAACGGCGTTTGTTTGTTATGCTTTGTAATAAAGCATCTTAAGGAGTTTAAATGGTTTTTTAATGTTCAAACGCACATCTGAATTTAGAGGTATGAAGGGACATATCCAAAAAAGAGCCCATTAAAATGGATTTTCAAAAGTATACAAAATATAACGGGTGTTGCATTTGAAAAAAATCTAAATTATTAAATTTGCAAATGTTGACCACCCTGTATAGCATTAATATCAAGGTACGCCATTTTACATTCGAAAGCTAGTTCACGAAAAAAATAATTTTTTGGTAAGGTTTTTTTTCATTTAATTGCTTTCTGTTACTTACAGCAGCCGCTTGAAGTTCAGCATTGGCTTGCATAAAATCGTTAATCTCTCTAAAACAATTGACGTTAGACCCATGCAATTTTATATGAAAACTATTAATTAATACAAAAATTTTAAGCTGTCTAAATAAAGAGCATTCCATTAAAAAAAAGTAATTTTGATTGGCCACACATTTTTGAGCCACCCTGTATTATCAAAACTATTTTAGTAATGTGCACCACTTTCGTACCTACAACTTTTATATACTCAATATTTATGTAACTCTCATAGTTTTAGAAATATCATTAAACAATGTACTAACTAAACTAATTAACTTTTATAGTATAGTTCTTCATCTGCTGTTAAAAAAAGAAAGAGTTACTTATTAGCGGACAGGGCGGATAAATTGCTATCTTAACAAAATACAAAAGTTGTATCATTTATAACTTCTACTATTGTCAATTAACGTCTTTGTATTTTATTCACGCTGGTGTTATGTTTCCTCTAGTATGGCTATGGAATAGTTTCTAATTTATGAATGCAACTATAGGTCACTTAAAAATTAAATGTCAAGTTTGACATTATAAACATACTTGCATTCATAAATTAGCAATTAATCCATAGCCATATTAGATGAAAGTCAATTTTGATTATACTGTATTAACAATAAACAATAAATAAATGAACAGACAGAAACGATAATAAAACGAACATCGAAACAACTCAATAGGTATTAAATTTACAGGAGGTGACCAAAAAGATTGCCGCCATTTTCTAAGCATAAATAGCAACTTCTAACTGTAGAATCTAAAAAATTACCTATTCAGCATTTCTGTGGTTATATTTTGAAAAACTTTATGAACCAATCTTTTAAGTTCTTATGTTTCAAAGTTCTACTTATAAACACAATTCTTGACATATCTCCAAAGGAAAACATCTGACGGGGTTACATCAGGTAAAGGTGCTGGCTAGGCAGTTTCACAATACGTACTTATACGTTTTTTGATGATGATAAAACAATACTCGTAACGTAATTAAACCATAATGTACGGTCCATTGTTGAATTCAGAATAAAAACGACTTTTAAAATTTGACATCAGAAAATTAGAACTATTTAAAAAATGAAGTTGATGCTGGTTGCTCAAAGGCAAAACGTCCGACAAAAAAATTGATAACGTAATCTTAAGTCTATTAACTGTAACTTTAATATTAACGCCAGAAACAAATAGAATTAAAAATCCGAGGATTCGGTTTTTTAAACTACTCAAAAACGGAAAATCATATAAAGTATTTCTAGGGATTATTTTGTTAGTTTGTTAATTACGCAACTTTTATCCCATTTAACCAAATTTGTATCTGTTACTATTAACGAGATCTCCATACTGGCCTTCCTTATCTTAGACACACGGGGAAACGAGAAATAAATATGCTACACATTTTGAATTATTTCTGAGATTGACTAAATTGATACAGTGCAGCTATAAACATTTTTTTTGGAAACCAATATCAGTGTCTTAGATTAGTTAAGTCAAGATAAGTATGGTTATAAATTTTTTTTGCAAGAACAGCCCTCGTATTTAGATTGATCTCTTAATATTATTTGCCATTTGTTGCAAAGTTTCTGAACTATCTCATGCTTCTCGTTGTGCAGTGAGAATAATGTAAGACTATACATGGCTGAATTATGTAAAATTAGACATAGGGAATTTACTTAATGTTACCATGGTGTTTGTAAACAAAATAACAACACAGTGATTATAGAAAAAACCAACAATTGTTACTAGCATGGGTAAAGTGATTAATGCTAAAATAAAGTTGCCAATGTATAGTCTTACATTATTCACACGGTGTACTGAGGAGTCGTTTTGGTTGGTCGTTCATGCAAATCTGGTGTATTACTGGCACTTGTCGGTATTCTGCTTGTTTGCTCACGCAAAATTTGTGTCTCGTTTGGGATGTTTTGCAGGGTTACCTTCCACGTGTTAAGTCGGTAATATTTTTCCCGATTGAATTGTTCAGATTTTCAATAATTTCTAGGGATTCCTGAATAATATGGGGGTAGTAGTGTGTAGTACTGGCTAGTATGTTTACGGAGTCTTAGTTTATTCTGTAGTTCCCCTGTCCTAGTAAATGCCCGGAGATGGCTGTTTTTTGTGTGTTTCCAAGTAGTGCGTGGCTCCGATTTGCTTTTATTCGAAATTGCTTCTATCTGTTTGCCCGATGTAAGGTTTGCTACAAGTACATTGGATATGGTAAACGCCTGTTGTCTGTGTTGCCAGAATCTTTGTTGACGGGATATTTTCTCATTGTACCATAGCGAACCCCAGTGCTTTTATTATCCAAGACCTGTATTATTCTATCCGTTACTTCGGCAATGTAGGAAAGGCAGGCGTAATTCTTAGGCTTAGGTTGCTTTTGTTTGGTTGTGTTTTGGTATACTTTTCTGGTATCTCGTTGAAAGCAGTCACTCCTCCGTACAGCTTCTTCCACATGTTTTAATTCGTGTGGTTTGTTGTCCTCATCACAAATGACGTTGGCTCGGTGAATAAGCGTTGTGATCAATTATCTTTTTTGTTGGGGATGATGATATGAAGCGTGTAGATTATCGGTCAGTGTGGGTTTTTTTTCGTAAACTGTAGACTTAATCTGTTGTTAGTGGTCGTCCATTTTCTTCAGTTTATATAGAGAATCTTAACCTGGTATGATGGTTGTTTAGGTGAGCCAAAAAAATTTCAAGAGCAATTGCGAATAAATGAATAAACATATCGCAGTGGTGCGAGTGATTGTAGCGGACAATGATATAGTAGTGGAATAAGAATAACTAAGCTCAGTCAGTGCTCTACGGATTGCTGCAATGGACCACTGTAACAGAGATCAGCCCAAAGCAGTAAATGTGCCTGTAATGCGTGTCATCAGTGGACCAGTTGTTTAAAATTTAAGTTAGTTTGCCGCCGTTGTTGTAGCTCCAATTTTAAAAATGCAAAATTTAATTTAACCTATGCGGTGAGTTAAAGAACTAGTTGTAGATTATGATATGCAACAGTAAACGGTATGTCTATTTATCCAGTTTCAAAGAAATTTCTGATTTCGCTGAGTTTTCCTCACTAAGTCACTAGGCTCAAAGTACATCTAATGCAAAATTATGTGCCGCTGCAAAATTTCAGAAATATTGGCTTATTTTTATGAAACAATGGTTATTAGGAGTTAGAATCGAGTGCGGACGATTAGTAAATAATATGACGTAACTAATTAATCATGTAAATAAGTTGCAATTGCATATGCATTTTAGAATTGCAGTACTAGTATCATAGACTCAATTTGCTTTACCAGCTTTCGGTTAATTTTAGTGGTTTATTAAAATCTAAAGCGATGGTAGTTGAGATCCAATCTCATGTCACTTTTAATTGGCCAGATTATTTGTTGTGGCTAAATTTGCACATATAGGTTAACACTAGGTACTATAAATATTCAGCAAATTTAAACATGATATGTTCAATAATAATGTACAAAAAGTTATTTTACAGTTTGTCTCAGGGTTAGGGTTATCAACATTGAGTCGATGCTCATTTGAAGAAAATCTTTTTTGGGGGGGGGGGGGGGGGGGGGACTGGAAGATAAAATTAATAAACAAGATCATGATAAAATATTTGTTTTACATTATAAAGGTATAATTCCAAAAATTATTTTATATTTTTTAAGTAGTACCTACGAGCCCCGTCCAGCTTCAGTTGCCCCACGCGATACATTTTCAGTTATTGGCATGTATTGAAGATCATTTAAACTAATAGAGGTATAATTATCCATTTTTATTTTGAAATTAACATTTTAAAAATATATTGCACAAAAATAACAGAACGAATTACAACAATTGGAACTGATTAGGACAAACAAATGTGATTTTCAGCTCTTAATAATAATAATTTATAATTGCACTATCAATTTACTATTTTTAATCAAAACATCTGTCACTGTCATTTCCGTCAAAAAAAGCGTTGTTTCCATAGCCACCTTAATCCTCGTCGTTAGCAATACTTAGTTAATGGAATGCAAGAAAACTGTTTTTTTATATTTTCAATTTTTAAACGCTCCATTGAACCCACATCTGTACTATCCTCTAAATAGCATATTTTGTCTTAGATTTTACATTGTAGCTGCTGGTTTTACTCCTCGAGCGATAAATGCCAACAACACTACAAATTTTGTGTGTGGGCCAACTGAACCTGGACGGGGCTCGTATATGAAATGCGATTTTTTTTACCCGTTCGTGGATACATTAAATTTGAACAAGACGTCTCGTAGGCCTCAATATTTAAATAATGATTTGCACTTTTTATTCATTAGCTAGCTCAATAAACGTGAAATTCTCTTAATAATTAGTGGCTTATAAGAAATCACTATCTGCCAGAACAGGAATCTGGATCCCTCTTGTAGTGTTAGTCGCACTAAAATATAACTTTAAACAGCCGATTTGTTTACCTTTTCTATTGATTTCAAAACACAAATAAAAACACATAAAAGACACAACAATGAAAATTTAAAACACAAAAGAAATAAAACAAAAGAGAATTACATTTTCAATCAATCTACGTGCGATAATGCTTAAGACTACTTTCAGGCATGTTGCAAACATATATGAACAACGTAAAACATCATCAACGAGAATGTTGAAATAATTGTCTTTTAAAAGAACGCAAATGTCAAAATGTCTCTACCAAAAACGCAACGTTAAAATTGCCTGAAGCTGATACTTATTTGAGTACGGCCCTGTTTAAATTCACGTGCAAGCTACACACATATTATTCGCTGATAAAACACATTCTTGCGCTTTTGAAAAAGGTCGCAGTTAAACGCAACTTTATCACGCTGATATAAAAACATTTTGCTTTGAACCGGTTGCTGCACACCCTTGGAAACGGCACGCCTCGATTGCATCACCCACTCCTGGCGCACATGATACTGGGAACTCTCAATCGCGTGCAGCCCTTGTAATGACAGTTGAGTTATCGCCTCTTAAAATGGATGCTTTAACTGAACCTTTAATGGGTGTACTTACATGTACACTCGGAAAATGTATTTTAGAAGTTTACAAACGCTGGCTTGCTACACTTTAACACTGTTTGCACAAAATTTGGCTACCAGGCCGCTTTAAATTAACTTATATCGTCTTGGGCGAATTCGCGTACTATACTTTCTAGTCGAGCAAATCTATGCAGCTTCTAGAAGAGGCTACGTGCGACAGACATATTTGGCGTCTTCTTTATTAAATTTGCACTAGTAGTAGAATCCGCGCACCCCACCTACAGCTTATGTTTCTTGCTGCAATTACGAAAACAGAAATTCACAATACACATCCAGCCCAGGACCGGCTTTGCTAACATTTGGTTAAAAAAATACAATACTGAATCTAATAATAAAACATAAGAAATACAACTGGGCTTCTATATTTAAGCATAAAAATAAACGTTATCGGAGAAGGATCCGAACAAAAATACTTTTTACATTCCATAAAATAAAATTTTTAAAATCCGTCTTAGAAGTTACGTAAACCATTACGAAACTACATTTTTCTGAAAAAAAAAAATTAAATATTATTTTCTAGAATGCAAATTTTTTTATTCTTTGGGTACATTCTACCAATGACTTCTGCTCTGGAGCTTTTACATTTTACATTTTTCGCAATCCATGTATGTGTGAACCTTTAGTTAACCCGAAGAATTTGATTGAAAACCCGAAGCCCGAAGAATGATTGCCAAACCTGAAATTTTCGGGTTAAAATAACAATGTTGGCAACCCTACTCAGGGTAAGTTTCCCTGATGTCATGTGCGTAAATAATCGAGAATGTTCTTTTCTATCTTCTACTAACCAGACGAAACGTATACAAATATAATTTTAGATCATTTTCGTAATTGCTTCATACGCACATGACGTCAGGGAAAAAATTACTATGTCGAACTATACCGGGTGATAATCAGACCAGGGCCATGCCTCTATCTCCGTTACTAATGAATGAATTTGGATGAAATTTGATAAAAGTATACTAGACATAATTTCAGATTGATACGCAAATGTAATCAAAATAGCCGACCTCCGGTTTCACAGAAAAGAACAATAACTTTGATTTTTTAATAGGATCATCCTATATATTTTATGTTTTTCGGAATCTACAACTCAAATTACATACAACGGTGTTGCCAAATTTGTTTAGGTATTACACCAAAATATTTAAAAATTAATGAATTAATTAATTTTCAATTATAGATAAAGATAGAGTAGTGCATGATGCATATCGTTAGATTGGTAATTACATTTTCTATCTAATGGCACGATGGCCCTTAGTAGGCGCAATTTAAAAAAAGTGACTTTTCCTAAAAAACTAGTTTAGCATATTTTATTCTTTTGTTAAGGGTTTGGGATTGACCTTATTGATAAAATAGTTATTATTATCAGTTGCTAGAGTCAAGCAGAACAGATTTTTGCATTCACGGTCTTCTATGGTGAAAAATAAAATTTGAAAAACATATTTTTTTGTTTAAAAAAATGAAAATTTGGCAAGAATATTGTATGCAATTTGACTCGTAGATTCCGAAAAACATAAAATATACAGGACGATTTATTTAAAAAATCAAAGTTGGTGTCATTTCCGGTGAAACCGTAAGTTGCTATTTTGAATATATATATATCGGTCAATCAGAAACTATGTCTAGTATCTTCATATAAAAGTTTATCCAAATCGGTTCATAAATAAAGAAGATATAAGCATGGGCCTGGTCTCTTTGTCATCCGATATGCAGGATAAGGCAACACTAGCGATATTTGGTTATATTCTTGATACTATACGTTATAGCAAAACAAGTTTATTACAAAACTTTAATGGGACCCATTGCTTTACAGTTATGTGCAGTCAATTGTTTTTAGACGGCACCCTGTTTTGTATGCGCCGCCATCTTGGATTTTTTAAATGACACGGGTAATTTTTTCATCAATTATGATTCTTAGCATTGATCGAAAAATTATTGTAATAATTAGTTAGGTATTCATAAAAAATCATAATTTACTGACCTGACACTGTTGTGATAATTAGAACTGTTAAAAGATTTTAATTGTTTTTTGTTTCTTATTTCCAAGTAGTCGATATATACTTTGTTAATTTCTGTGCAATAATTAGCACAAAATCCTCCATTTACATTAAGTCATTTGCATTTTAGTGAGAACATTTCTCATCCAGGACTTTGATTATTTTGTACATTCTTAAAGAGAATTAAAAAAGGATTCAGAACTGACAAAAAACCGTATTATTTTAGAAATCTAAGATGGAAGCGATGACAAAATAGTGTGTCATGGAAAAACAATTGACTGCATAAACCTGTAGAGCAGTACGTCCCACTAAAGTTTTGTAATAATCTTATATTGCTTTAGCGAATGGTATCGAAAATATATGGAAATATCGCTAGCATTGCCTCACCCTGTATACAGTTCGTCGTAATAATCTTTTCCCTGACGTCATGTGAGTATGAAGGCATTGCACATTACTTATTATTGAATAGACCATCTTTAAATTTTCTGCTACTTATGTGTACGCTATTGTTAACCTACATATACTAATTTAGTAATAACAAATAATCTGGTTAATTAAAGATGACATGGAGTTAGGTGTCAATTACCATCAGCTTAGATTTTACTAAACCACTAAAATTAACCGAAACTTGACAAAACAAATTACGTCAGTCTGTGATATTAGTATACCGCTAGTAAAATAAGTCAATATTTTTGAGATTTTGCCTGAAATAATTTTACATTCTGGACAAATATTATTAATAACATTTTTCTGTAATATCGGGGGTACGGTATTTTACCTGCGAGGAAATTGTTTATTAGCGGCTGTCATGGACTATTTGATTAAAAAAAAAATCAAAATCTACGGAAAATTAGTTTCAAACCATTCAGGGCTAAATCCAAATTTGTAGAGTGATTTATAATTTATTGTTTTATCAATCATACCCGTTAGTTAATCGGAAAACGGGATTCTCATTTTGAATCTGATATATTGATCACCTTCTCATTAAGAAACATACATGATTGATTAAATTAGCATAGTTGAGCAGAATTTCCAGGAGAATCTGAAAAGTAAGAGTGCCATGAAATTAAAAAAAAATTATTTTGTTTCTAGCGACTAGTAGAGTTATTTGACATTAAAAATGTTTTCATTTACAATTTTTTTCAGTATATTTAAAGAAGGTGGGGGGGGGGGTCAGGTCAACTTTAAGAACAGTTTAGATTCTTCTCGAAATTCTGCTCATTGCTAATTTAACCAATTTTGTATCTTTTTTTAATAAGGAAGTTACTAGTAGATCGAATAGCAAATTGGCACTTTTGCACATACTGGGCACCACAGAAAAGACATTATAGGTACCGTGCGTCCACGAGACTACGCACCATAGCGCTGGAGTGATGCTAGTTTATTTTAAAGATCTACTCTTCCACTGGCAATTGATAGTCAAACGGTTGCTAAGCATTGACCATTAAAATTGAATTTGCAAGTAACAAATAAAGTGCCTTCAGAAATGATTGAACGTTTTTGAATGGTCATGGTTATACAACGTATGAATAATATGTTGGTGGCACTGTAAGTCTATGTCAAATTCGAGGTTAGCAGGTTGGGTTTTGCATCAGTCTGTGTCAAAACTGACGCAAAACCTAACCTGCTATCGTCCAGTTTGACACCATACGTCAAGTTCAATACTAATCGTTTATTGCCATAGAAAAATAAATATAATAAGGTTTGTCATTAAGCTGTTTCCGTAGAAGCAAGAGCTGATCTTTGGGATAAATTAACGTTGCTCTGATTCCATGGTGCGAAACCCTGTGGACACACGGTATACATTTTTTGTCTTGTTTTTATTCATTCTACATGCCTTTCCGTCACATTTCCGATAACATCTTGTATTTAAAATGTGCCACTGAATGGTTTATAGAATTTATAGAATTCTAAATAAATGTTTCTTTACAAACAATTGTAATTTAACATGTTCGTTTATTCATAGCAATTATTAAAAAATAAATAGCAAATTAACATAAAAGTCAGCATGAATTTATGCGGTGCAAAAATGATATAACTGAAGCTGCTAAAATTATGTATCCAGGTTAAAGATTTTATGTAAGCAGTGGGCTACCATACGAGATTATTATTTTCAATATACAGGCTAACCCTGTAGGTACTTCAAGATTTTACCTTTTAAATTTTTCTTCGTCATAAAATGGAGGAAGAATTTCGTATTCCTTAAATCTCTTGCACGAATCATCACAACTTTCCTGTATTTCTGATGTTGTCAATAATTCAATTGTTTCCTGCACAGACACTTCTGGAAAGATAAAGTTGTGCCATAAGTTTGAATTTTATAATTTTTTACTGTTCTCTGATCACTAACTACACCTTAAATTAAACAAAATACAAAATTGTATATTTAGGTTTACCTTCATATTTATTATTATTTAGTTCCCTCATCACGCCGAGTCACTAGACCACTTTATTACTTTTGAGAGCTATACAACCAACGAGGAGATTTAATTCGCTCTTAATAAAGGTTGAAGTAGGAACTTCGTGTGTAGCAGAACTGATCGCTGTCACTAATGGTTTGTATTTTCTTGGCGTTAGTTCTGTGACTTGTGAAAGTGCAAGTGTGCTACTTTGCCTCTCCCTTTCAACGATGCTGTGTACAGCGAATAAATATAATTATATTTTTTCTGCGAATAATAGTGAAATTTAAAATTATTGCGTCATTATTTCAGTAGTCGATTTTTTACTTTCTTTTACAATAAAGGAAGTATTGGATTCACCCCAAAAATTCGAAATTAAGTTTTCAACAGATCTTCACGTCAGGGGACCCGACCCCAAAAAACATATTTTTTTTATTGGTCTGTCTGTCTGTGTGTCCGTCTGTGAACAGAATATCTCAAAAACGAAAAGAGGAATGGCTTTGAAACGTCATATAATTATAAGTTTTGTGTACTATGTAGATGCGACAGCAAGCTTTTGAAGAAAATCGCATCACCGGAAGTAGGTGTTTACTCTTGTGATTTTTCAGTTTTTTTCGATTGTTTCAAAAACGGCTGTAACGATTTTTTTCAAACTTCACATTTTTATTACATTTTGAATGTGTATTGATTTGAGATAGGTGATTTTCCAGTTGAATACTTCTAAAACGGGTTTCTTTTGTTTTTTCTATTTTTTTTATGAAATTCTATTTTAAATAGAACACGCGGTATATTATTACATTTTTGAATTCAGCTTAAAATTTTAGAAAAAAAATTGTCTCTTCAACTAACGCTCTATTTTGTACCGTTTTTGCAGAATTTGTAATTTTTGAAAATTTTTGACAAATGCTTAAAAATTAAAAATCAAATTTTTGGCTAATTATAAGATCACTGTAAAAGGAAGTTGTGTGCGAAACCTACTTTATTATATTGTCATTTATCGGTTTTTAAATAATTTTCAAAGTATGAGACAAAAACAAACGATTTCAACTTCAAAGTACGTTTGTACAGTACTAGATCGTTCATGTATGTCTGAAGAAAGTCTAGATAACTTTCATCCAGATATAGAAAGTCTGTTACATAGTCATTTGTATTCTTGACTTGTACATAAAGTTATTGTGACAGCAAAACTAAAATCGATTTAAAAATTGATACAGAATTCATCGAATAGATAGTTAATAACATTTTTGTTAGTGCATCGCTATTTCTGTTTTCTAAATGCGCTTTATGAATGTTGAAACCTTCCTTCAAGCGAGGCACGACTTTGTAAGTATGTGGGAACTTACCTTCGGTTTTGTAAAAATATATGAAATACAGTTGATTAAAGCATAGGCATCCATTGTAGTGACAATAATACATCTTGATTTTTTATTTTTTATTTATTATAATACACTTATTTTCAAGAAAACGGTTTATTAATAGAAATTATAATTTAACGTACACTTTGTTGTACAAGACGATTGCATTTTAATAAATACAATGAGGTTCAAAAAAGGTATTGTGAACGGGAAGCTACTAGTAAAGCTAAAATTCTTTTTTCAATGGTATATATGAATAAAACTGAAATGAGAGAGGTGTTAAAATAGATTTAATTACTCCCGATATTATTCTTAATTATCAGGCTTAGGATAATTATGCATTTGCATATCTACATATGTAAATGCATATTTTTACAGTTTTATACAATAAATGCATATTTTGAAGGTTTTTAATTAATGCTGCTTATTTCTAACAGCTTTGATTTCTAGTTCCATAAAATCTATTGTTTTGAAAGTTGTAGGTACTTTCAAAGCAGAGGAACATGAAAAACACATGAGTTTACATTTTTGGTTGAATGTTGGCAATTTTTGAGATTAAGAATTTTCAGTGATCCATGCTAACCTTTAACTAGGAAATGCACATTCTTTTTCGTCAATTTTTAGAATGGTCTAGGGATTATAGCCTATATAAATTTATGTTTTGGTTAAGCCACCTTAATGGGAATTTATAGTGCGGGGTTCTACACTTCACTACACTTTTGAGTTGCAAATATTGCCAAATTAGAATTTGCTACGCTTGTATTGTGCGATGTCGAAAGACATTCTTTAATAAGATAATAGACGTAAATATAAATTTGAAAATTAAAACAAAATGCCATTAATATTCATTTATTATTAATTTAATAATTATTTTTATAAATAGAATTTAATAGCATTTTCATTATCTTTTTTTCTATTTATTAAAACGTATGAATGCATTTGTGTATTAATTAATAAAAAAATCAGTTTTTGTATCTCTCCGAGTCCTACTTTACTTAAACCACTAAAATTTAAAGTGCATATTTTTGGTATTTTAGGTACATATTTCCATGCATATATTCAAAATTTTAAGTGCATATTTTTCCTAAACTTGTTAATTATCAACAAAAGTGTATTGATTGATTGCTTGATATTTATTGATTATTGTCAGGTAACAAACGGATACTGCAATAATTTAACGTGCTTTTCTTATCATGTCATTTAATTTTTACTGGCTCTGACGATGTGCACGCTTTTTATTAAATAATAGATCTGCTCATAATAAATTATATTTGAAATTTAAAAATTAACTGAAAAACTGTTTTATGTGAATGTTTAGCAGATTTGTGTTCCAGTGAATTTTGGAACATTGCTGTTTTTACATATTATACCATCTTGGTTTCAATTTTCTAGTAACTTCATACTTAGTTATTTAAATAAGTGTTTAGCGATTGTTAAATATTTGTGTGGTTAGAGGGTTTTAACGAATTGTGTAGATATGTCAAGGTCTTCGTATCGCAAAATCGTTTGTTCTTATTTTATATCATACATCAGTACTAGTGGATAGTTAGAATAGAAGTTTCCTAAATAGAATTGATTATCATGAATAAAAATGTGTAATGACTAGAACATAAAATACTCGACACTAGTAGATTTTTAATCATTTAGTTTACAATCTAAACAAGGTGCATTTCTCATATGCAAACACTAGGAAAATGGACGCTCTTGCAATGCTAACAAGAGATGGCCTTTGGAGAAGGACATGTGCAGCATTTACTGCAAAAATCTAGCTACCGCGATTAATAACAAGGTTATTGCGAATTAAATTATGAAACATTCATTATATAAATGGTACATATTTGCGGAACTAGAAAGTTCTTTCCTATGCTACCGTTTGTTGCAGTAATAAAACAAGGATAGATGCAATAAAAAAAATGATATAACTTTTGCATTAAAAACTTAAACTATAAATCGAAATACATGCAAATTTTGCGAAAGATATGCTTCTGGCACAAATGTGTAGTATACATAAAACCAATAATGCATATTACGAGGCAGAGATTGCATCAAACTTTTATTTTCACCGGTCAGCAGCTGTATACAAACTGTATTCGAAACGCGCTTATAACATTCCGGTGAAAGTTAATGAAAGCGAGTTGGATGCGAGATGTGAATAAACTGTGAAGGTCACTAAACTTATTCAATAATTTGAAGAATCTCGCCCATTACAGATAATCGGCACTGCACTCCTTGCCTTTAAATTTTATAGTGTGTTTATCTATAGTATGATCAAAAATTATTTGCATCTAGTATGGCCATGAAATACTTCCTAATTTATGAATGCAACTATAACTCACTTACAAAGCAAATGTCAAATTTTTACAATAAGTATAAACGTAGTTGCATTCATAAATTAGGAACTATTCCATGGCCATACTCGATGAAAATAATTTTTGATCATACTTTATAATGCAGTTGCAAAATTACAATGTGCGAAGCTGACATTGCAAAAGCCATATTAATGGAAAATGTGCTTAGCTTGGCAATTTCCTCATCCAAGGTTTGAAGAGTTAGCTCGTAGGCCATTTAAATATTAACGAAATACCAAATTCATTCATATCAAAGAGTTCTTTGTTTGAACAGCATTGAGCTTCAAAATTCTTGAAACATTTTTAACTAATAATAATAAAACGCTTTTAGAGATTCGTTTCATGTTTGTAATGTGACTTATTCTCACTCGTTCGAAGAATTTGGTGTTTTTGATTTCTTCCTCCAGGCGAATGAAGTATTGTAATCGTAAAAAAATCACCTTCAGAGATTTCTTCAGATCTTAATGTTTCAGGGTCCCTAGATGATGAAAAAACTGTTTTCACAATTCCGTCTGTCTGTCGGTCTGTCGATCTTTTTGTTGGGGCTATAGCTCAAAAACTATTTGTAGGAATATACTTTCGGTCAAATATATCCAGGGTGAGAACCTTAAACAACCAAATTTTGTTAATTTTTGCTTTAACTGAGAAGTAAAGTAATAATTCGCACGTAACTCAGGCTTTACTCTTGATGAAAATGGGACCCAACAGCTACATGGTAAATGTTGTAAGAGAGATAAAACCTTTCGGCCAAAGAAGTCTTTAGCTCAAGAACTATTGTTAGATCAAAGTGATACTTTGCGCATGGTTGAGATTTTTGCCTTTGACGAAAATAGGAATAGTTTGGATCCAACAGATACAGAATGATCACCTTTAAAAAAATGTAATTCTGTCTAGTTTTGCTTTATCTCAAATTTGTTAGAGATGAATAACATTTTGCATTTAGCTTAATCTTTTATCCTTGCCGAAAAATGGTAGATATTTGATCCAAAAGGTAAAGGGTGAACAGATACAGGGTGAAACCTTTTTCTCTAAAATATTAAAAAAAAATAAGTTTCAAAACTTTTACTTGTTAGGGAAGATCCGTGTCATTTACATTTTTTTCATTGGTTTTATTGTAGTATTTTCTATAGCCTATAGCTGCCATATCGCAGGAGTTTGATATTTTTTTAATAGATCAAGAGAGATAAAGGTTAGACAATTAGTTAATATGTATGTTAAAAAGTTATTGAACCGTTAAAAATGAACAATATAATTTGTTGAAGAACAATCGAAAACCGATCACTTGCTCACTAACAGACCAAATGAAGCTAAACTGTGGCTCTTACTATAATATACCGGGTAACACTGAGACTAGGACTATGTCTCTATACCCTTTACTTATAAACGGATTTGGGTGAAACTTGCTATATTAAACATAATTTCGGATCGACAGCCATATACATATAATCAAAATGCCAATTTCCGGTTTCACCCGAAATGTCATTAACTTTAATTTACTTTAATTAACTTTTTAAATGGATTACATTGTATATTGTATGTTTTTTAGAATCTACGGCTCAAATTACATACGACATTATTGCCAAACTTGCTTAAGTATTACAAAAAAATATTTTAAAAATTTAATAATCAAATATTTGATAAATGAGTACACTCGTAGACCTCATGTCTAAGCTTATTAATAAATAATGGCTCCATTACTAAAAATTGCGATATGGAATGCAAATGGCTTGTGCCAGCATGCACAAGAAGTCAAACTATTTATTCAAGATGCCAACATAGACATACTTCTAATTTCAGAAACCCACTTTATCAATAGAAGCATTTTTAAAATTCCAAATTACAACGTATATAATACAAATCACCCTGATAATACAGGACATGGGGGCACAGCAATAATTATTAAGCGCACAATTAAACATCATGAACGAGCGGAAGACGGAAGAATGGATGCAGAACTAGCAAATAGAGCAAATAAATCGACAAGAATTTACTATACCATAAATAAAACAATACTAGGCCATCAAGACATTGACATAGAGGTGAAAAAGAAAATACATAAAATGATAACAATACCAACTATAACATACGCCTGTGAAAGCTGGACAATAAGGAAAAAAGACGAATCTAAAATTAATGCTATGGAAATGAAACACCTCAGGAAAATGGCAGGAAAAACTAAATGGGACAGAATAAAAAATGAAACCATAAGAGAAATAACCAAACAGGAACCAATAATGGAAATAATTAAAAAGAAACAACTAAACTGGTACGCGCACATTACAAGAATGAAACCTAACAGAATTGCAAAAAGAATAATGGAAGCGGGAAAACCAACCAAAAAACAGAGAGGCAGACCCAGAAGAAAATGGATGGAACAAATCAAAGAAATAGGACTAGAAAAGGGAGTGACAGTGGATGAAATGAAAATAATAGCGAGGGACAGAAAAAGATGGAAAAGCTGGATACAGGACTAGAGACCATCATCCGACGCCCGAAAGGGCATTAAGGATTAGAGAAGAAGAAGAAGAACGAGCGGAATACAAAATTCCCAACATACAAGCCACTGGTGTATGCATAGAGGATGCTACAGGAGAAATTACATTATCGGCAATATACTGTCCTCCTCGGCACAATAATAAACAAGCAGACTTTACTACATTCTTTAAAACGTTGGGAACTAGATTTCTAGTTGGAGGCGACTACAACGCAAAACATACAACCTGGGGTTCAAGAACCACCTCCACTAAAGGCAGAGAGCTTTTACTCTCCATTCAAAAAAATAGTTTAAGTTACCTAACAACAAGACAACCCACATACTGGCCCTCCGATCGCAATAGACTGCCAGATTTACTGGACTTTTGCGTTGTAAAAGGTATGGACCCAAAAAAATTCTTAATTGAATCATGCATCGAACTTAACTCTGATCATACACCAATAATAGTTTCTACATTAAACTCGGTACTTGGCAAACCCAAAAAACCGTCACTATACAGCCGACAGACGGATTGGAACCTTTTTCGAAAGAATTTAGATCATTTACTAAATCTAGAAATTCCTCTCAAAACTATTTTAGACTTAGAGAACGCGGTTGAAGATCTCACTAAAGCCATACAACAGGCTGCATGGCAATCTACACCTGACGCTGAAGAGCCTCGTATAATAGAGGAATGTTCCATAATACTAAAAGAAAAACTGGTTGAAAAAAGGAAAGCTCGGAAGAAATGGCAACTTACAAAGGCTCCATCCGACAAGCAAAAATATAACAAGCTTGCAAAAGAACTTAAAAAGTTACTGTTCAAGGCTAGAAATGAATCAATACAAGACTACCTTAAAGGACTAACCCCGACTGAAGCCACGGACTATTCTCTTTGGAAAGCCACGAGAAAACTCAAACATCCACAACTACAAATTCCACCATTAAGGAAACAAGATAATACCTGGGCAAGGACTGATCAACAAAAAGTCACAACTTTTGCGGAACATATAACCAAGGTTTTTCAACCTAATCCATCTCACTCACCAACAATAGAAGCTGATACTGCTAGATTTTTGAATATCCCTCATCAGATGTCCTTACCTCTCCCCTATCAAAAAAACAAATCAGTGGGAAGTAGAAACAATTATAAATGGATTAAATACCAAAAAGGCACCTGGATTTGACCTTATCACAGGCAAAGTACTGAGGGAACTATCTGAAAAAGGATATAAAATACTGATATATATTTACAATGCAGCATTAAGAATTGAACATTTTCCTTGTCAGTGGAAAGTCGCAGAAATTGTGATGATACCAAAACCTGGGAAAAACCCCAATGAAGTCTCATCTTACAGGCCTATCAGCCTTCTCCCAACTCTCTCAAAGGTTTTAGAAAAAATTATCCTGAATAGAATAACACCACTCATTGATGAACAGCAGCTCATTCCAAATCATCAGTTTGGTTTTCGGAAAAATCATGGCACTCTAGAACAGATTCACCGATTAGTCCACCAAATCAACTGTGTATTCGAAACTAAACAATATTGTTCAGCCGTATGCATAGATATGTCAGGCATTCGACAAAGTTTGGATAACCGGATTACTTTACAAACTTAAAGGTAGCTTTCCCCACCCAATCTATGCCCTATTAAGATCGTACCTTGCAAATAGAACCTTTCGAATTAAATATCAAGGTCACTCCAACATCCTCCCAGTCCTATCTGGAGTGTCGCAAGGAAGTCTCCTTGGTCCAATATTATACTCCCTCTACACTGCAGATTTACCTGAAACTCCTCAAACAATCATTGCAACCTATGCAGATGATACAACCATATTGGCATCGCACGAAGATCCCATCACTGCTTCCCAAAACCTACAAACACACCTCACTCACCTCGAAGAATGGCTTCAGCGTTGGAGGATTAAAGCAAACGAAACAAAATCATCGCACATAACATTTTCATTGAAGCGTGGAAACTGTCCAGGTGTAACGTTAAACGGAACTCTCATACCGCACACGGATAACATAAAATATCTCGGTCTCCACTTAGACAGAAGACTAACATGGCGCACACACATCTTCAACAAAAGAAAACTACTAGGGAAGAAATTCAGTCAAATGTATTGGCTCCTGGGTAGAAACTCCGTACTAACGACTGACAACAAATTATTACTATATAAAACTATCTTACAACCAATCTGGAAATATGGAATTCCACTCTGGGGCACTGCAAGTAAATCAAATGTAGAAATCATCCAAAGATTTCAGAATAAAGTCCTACGAGCTATAGTAAATGCACCTTGGTATGTTTCCAACGCAATTATACACACAGACCTGGGCATAGGCACCGTAAGGCAAGAAATAACAACTATCAGTGCCAAACATGTAAACAAGATGATAACACATCCTAATCAACTGGCAAACACGCTCTTTGATGATGAAGAAGAGCGAAGAAGACTGAAAAGGTTCAAACCTACAGACCTCCCAACCCGCTTCATCTAAATTGCTATAATTTTTAATTAAATATTAATATCAATACTGTATTATATTACACATATTAAAATTAACTTCTGAGTGTGCTCACAGGAGCATTTCTCTTCAAGTCATAACTTAGTTATTTAAGAAATAGTTTAAGTATTTTACATAAGATGTATTTAATGTCTGCACTCACAGACAGATTGTACAAAAATTTGGAGACAATAAAAAAAATATTTTTCAGTTTTAGGCAAAGATAGAATAATGTAAAATGCATAGCGTTAGATTCGTAATCAAATTTTCTATTTAATGGCACGATAGCTATTTAAAAAATGACTTTTTTTCACAAAAACAGTATAAGAAATTTTATTCATTCATTAAGGATCTGTTGGTGAAATATTATAGAAATCACGAAAGATGAGCCCTGCGTCATCAAAGCTATCCGTATGATGTAAGATTTTACTTGCTAGTCAAATTAGCGTCAGTTGTATTCTGAAGCAATCAGGAGCCAATAGGTGGCGCTTTATCCGGGAAACAAACAGCTGTCAGGGTCATTATTTTCGTTTTGACTAAGAAATGTAAAAATCCATTTTTTATTATACTGTTTTAGTTATTTGCGTTTATTTGCCGTTATGATGACTAAGGTTATATACAACTTAAATCATTTACCAATACACAATTTTAAATGATATAATAATCTAACCAATAAATATACAACTGTATTTCTTCCGCAACGCCATTCCACAAAAATAATTCCATTGAACATAGGAATTTAGATAACGACTAAAATAAAATATTGTAAACATATTAATAATTACAATTCTTAATCACTATTACCACTTAAACTAGAGTCACTTGAGTCGTTGCCAACATGAATGATTAGTTCATCAACAGTTACATCTAAAATCCTTTCACGCTCATACCAAGTCCTAATTTTTTCTTCAGTGTGACAATTACTCTACACTTCTTTGGTACATTGTTCTAATGCTTCCTTCCACATTGCAAGAACTCGATCATCACCATAACTATTCCTGCCGATGTGATTATTGTAATATTGTTTTGCATGTGTCCATATTAATTCAATGGCATTGAATTCACAATGATATGGTGGTAGACGTAAAACATTTATCTACTTCATAGCGCTTTTTTTTTCTGTGAGATTTGGCTAGTATGAGTAATTCAGTTTTAAATGAAGTTGGATCGTGATTAATGGAATTTGTATTTAACCATTCTATGATATCGGCTTTCTTCCAGGAAGTTGAGGGATTTCTTTCTATTAAAACAGAATGGTAAGGAGCATTGTCCAATATTATCAATGAAGGCTCATTCAAATTATTAATTAAATGGTTATTGAGCCAATTTTTAAAGGTTTCTGAATTCATCTCCCCATGATAGTCTTCTTTGAAAGATTTTGTTGCAAATAATAGGGATGCGTTTTCGACAAACCCTAATTTAGAACCAGCATTACCCACAATAAAACGTTTTCCTTCATAACCTTCGGGTTTTTTAACACTGCGAATATTTGAATCTTGCCAGGACTTTCCAGGATTTCCTTTAGAATAAATCCACGTTTCGTCCATAAAGACTACTTGCAGTGGATGAGGTGAATTTAGATTCTCCATGAAACATTTTAAAAACTGGAGCCGCATAATAGCAACATTTTCTTTTTCAGTTAGTGCTCTACGGTTATCATCTTTCTTGAATTTAAAACCGATATGATGTAGAACTCGATTTAAGCTGGTGTTACTGAGTAAAATATGACTTTCTTTCACTTCAGTATTCAGGGAATTGATGGTAACGTACTTTTTTTCCGAATACATCGTGTATAATGTCCCTTATAACCATTTTTGAGGAATCTGGTAAATCAGTAGATTTTAACTTTTTACGTGGTCTTTTCTTGCCAGGGCTACATAAAACTGGATTCATACTAGAACAACTCTTAACTCTTTTCACAATAGAAACACTAATGCCTAGAGTTTCCGCTGCCCTCTACAAATAAACGATGAATGTGAAATATAATTAGGTGAATTATGTTTTATTTACCTCTTGTACATATGACAATGGAATTAGATGACCCCCATTTTCTTTCTCTCGTTCGAAGTAATCCAATAAATTTAATAAGAGCTGCTGAGATTGCAAATGTAACGTTTTACCTTTCATAGACATAATTTGTATCAAATCGTAAATAATAACCTTAAAACGTAGTTATAAAACGCCGAAAAAACGAAAAAGGCTTCACAAGTATTATTTGACAGTTGACGTTTTAGTGACGACACGCGTATGTGACTTAAACTACTTTAATCAAATAAGCACTTTAATCATAACACACGCTTATTGTGATGCTATCACTGTTGTGCGCATGGAGTTTGTGAACAATTGTACACGCATGTTTGTCGTTACTAAATTCAGCGTGTGATGACGCAGGGCTCATCTTTGGTGGTTTCTATAATAGCTACTATTATGAATTACTATAGTAAACTATAGTCTATTTTTTTGCTTTATGATTCAGAGCAGGCTTTGAATTTATATTATTTTAGCAGTGTACAACAGCTTAGTTACAAAATATACCTAACGTCAAAATCAAGGTCCCCGGAAACGTCAAGTTGACACTTCGACAAAGCTTAATAAAATGACACGAAAAAGCAGTATTAATAGTACAATCAAAGAGGCTATAAAACGCCGTTCTACTAATACAAAAGATACCTATTAATGGTAACTTAAGTAAAACAGCCATCATTGGAAGAGTTGGTCAAATCTTTAATGTAAGTATTAAGAATTAAACAGATATACCTAACATTTCTAACAACTTTTCATAATGCTAGATTTCAAATGAAACTGTGTTTAATATTCTAAACGAAGCAAAATCACAACTCCAGCAATAACCGAATGAAGATATGAATAAAGAAAAGGAATTTCTAACTTAGGGAACTATAGTTTCAGGGAAGATAAAAAAGTTTGGGATTTTTTTACTTTGGATAATTTATTGCGATGTGCAAGGGAGAAACTAAATTATACTGGGAGTCGTTCAAAATTATACTGGACATTAAAAAATATGGGATATAAATACAAAATTGTGAATGGAAGAAAATTGTTGTGTGAGAAGAGTCATGTCATTTCGGCGGATTGCTTTTTTAAAGCAATATTTACAATTTCGAAATTAGTGAAAAATGTATGTTTAATTTTTTGGATGAAACTTGGATATTTTGCAATGGAACCAGTGTGCTTAGGTGGACCCTCACCACAGACTTGAAAAGTAATCCATCTAAAGTTAAGGCGGAGAGAAAGAGTATACAAGATGCACATCAAGTTTTTTTCCAGGAAGTGACTTACTGTTGGACTCTGACAATAATGACAGAAACTATCATAAGTGTATGAACGGTGACATTTTTAGACAATTTTGAAAAACAGTTAATCCCTCTTATACGTTTTTTGATTTGTCCAGATTGGATAAAAAATGTGTGGTAATTATGGATAATGAACCATATAATTCGGTTCTTATCGATAAACCACCCAATTTCTCGTCCAATAAACGACAAATACAGGAATGGTTTAATTAAACGTGACTTACAATGTGATGAAAAACTAACAAAGCGACAATTACGGAATTTAATTTTAGCTTTACATAATGACAAAATGCAATACTTAATTGACAATAATTTAAGACGACATAGACATGAAATTCTTAGATTACCTCCATACCACTGCCAATACAATCCAATTGAATTGGCATGGAATTTATGTAAGAACTATTATAATAAGGACACAAATTCTCAGCCTTCCCCAAAGACATAATTGCTAATTTATGGCTTAAATATCTTATCACTGTCTATAGCAAATATGAATAAAAACATTGAACACTGAACTACTAATACAAAGCGACTGGGCAAAGGGCAATATTAAATTGGTGTGGATGATACCTCCTGTTATTATTAGGTTGGAAGAATCTAATACAGAATCGAAAGACGAGATGTATTCCCCTCCTGAATTAGATTCTGGATGATTATCCATCTAAATTCTGGTAAATTAGGTATATCTCTGAAAATGGTTCTACCAGAGTATTTTGTATTATCTGTTTATTTTGAAATGCCTGTTGTATGTTTAGCATAAGTAATAACTTCCACAACATAGATCTGCAACAAAAATCAGCAGCAAATTGTTAATATTATATTTTTACATCAGTACATATAAGATCAATGTCTAGAAATTTTATGACGTTTCTGTACAGTTAGATCATAATCATGTTTAAATAAACGTACTTAAAATAAAGCAATACCTTATTTAATGTCAATGGCTCAGTAATTTTAGCTCTTGTTAAGTATAATAGTGCTTATAAGTTAACACATTGACAGTTGTAATAGTTTTTGACATAACTAGTGTTTTTTTCTTTGTAACCAACTATCTACACTGTTACAAAAATGCAAACGCAAAGCCTGCTCTGAATCATAAAGCAAAAAAACAGACTATAGAACACATTTTCTCCAGTCACCGCCTTCTATAACAAAAAATAAAATGTGAAAAATAGTAGATTATGTTATTAGGAGTAAAAGTGATACTTTATGTGGCGAAGCTGAAGTTTATTTAGCCGAACGTTAGTGAGGCAAATAATTCAGCTAAGCCACATAAAGTCACTTTTACTCCGAATAACATATACTATTTTATCCGCAAACGTATTCAGGTAAATTTCAGGCGAGCACTGTACCCCTGCGCCAACCTCTGTTGTTCAGATAACGCGCAACTGTAATGATATATGAACATACTGAATCACCCGTGCTAATAGCACACGGCCACAGCAGCTGTCACACCATAACCCACGGCGACAGATGCTCCGATCCGCTGCTTAAAGGTTTATTTAAATTAAAACTTTTTCGTACTTTTTTGAAAATAAAAACCGGCCTACGAACTAATTCTAAAAATTAGCAAAATTTTAAGCCATCATACAATTTAATCGGTCCAGTATCTTCGGAGGAGATAGCGAACAAACATAGAAAGAAAGAAAGAGAGCAACCATTTTGTGTGCTTAGGCAGATAAAGTACGCAAAAGTCGCTATTTTGTCTGCTTAGGCAGATAAAGTGACACTTTTACCTTGTCAATAAAGACAAATAAGTTGTCACTTTTGTGACGTTTGCGGATAAAATAATTTTTTGTTTAGAAAAATGAAAACTTGACAAGACTATCGTATGTAATTTGAAGCGTACACTCCAGAGAACAAAATATACAGGATGACACCTTTGAATAGGGCTTAGATAATTTTTTCAGCTTTAACAACGGCATCTAATGCAAGGTTTTCTTTTCCAAATAATACAACATTTTCTGTAGAAATACGAAGTCAAACTATTCTAAGTAATATTAATGGTAAGTAAACAACTATATTTAAAGAAATACTAAAATGTTATTAATAATTTTACACTTAAATAAGATGCTTAATCTTTACAGCAGTGCGCAGTTTTCTAAAAATTTAGATTCTCAGAAACATGCAATAATTAGAGAGAGTAATATAATATCTATGTTAGCCAATATGCGAGGGGAATTCTACGACAGATTAGAAAATTGCTCAGCTGCAAATGGTGACTTGTTCGAACAACCTATTTAAATGTAAAATGATATTATACTATTTCTTTGAGTGTAGTTGTTTATTTGCCATTAACATTATTAAGAATTATTTGGCTTTCCTTATTTCTACGGAAAAATGCTGTAATATTTGAAAAGGGAAAATCTTACATTAGATGCATTTTCTAAAGTTGAACAAATTATCGCTTCACTATTTTGCTCTAAAATAATTAGGAAAGCCAATATTCACAACAATTTAATTTTGCAGCTTAAAGGCCTCTCTCAAATTTGAATCAATACCGTTGTGAAGGTGAGTTTGGTTAAATCAATTTGTTATGACCCAGGAAATTTTAAATTTCCGTATAGGGTGCTAAACATTCTTTATATCGTACAAGGTATAACAGAGCACCCGTGCCAAGAATCTTTCCGGAAAGCTGTTAATTGCAGAATGTTAGGAAAAATGAACATTACCAAAACCGGTTTGGACATCTATTTTGAATGTTAGCTTGAACCAGTGTGCACTGGAAGTAAATGGTAGATCTAACTTAACGTATATTTCCAAATTTAATTGGAAACTGGGATTAAGCTGTTTATGATTGCGTAGATTCATTTAATGTGAATGCCTTTTGTCTCTTGACCGCCGCAAGAAAAGTGGCCGGGATTTTCCTAGCCGCTCTGTATTTTGGTTCAAGTAGTTTTGTCTCCTTCCCTGAAAAGTCTCGAATCATTTCTGCATCATTGCTGTATGACGTGAGTTCATCAAAACTAATAAGAACGCTATACTGTAACAACTAATTGCATCTGCTAGTTACACAACTTCTTTCAAAGTTTGACAACCAGAATTTATTAATAATACACAGCATAATCTTTCAATTTATGTCTACTAATAACAAGTAAGGGTAATCTTTTAATATGTTTATTTTGTGAACAGTAAGAAATATGTAAAAAATTCTACCTCGCAGGGAGTTACTAAACTTTGTACCCCCTTTTTATAACTTACCTTGGAAGGCTCACGCGTCTCCGACTAGCTCAATACACGGCTGCTATTAGGGTCTAATGACTGTGGGGTTTTAGTTTGCTTCACTTTCTCATAAAGGTATTAGTTCAGTAATAAGAAGAAATGGGCGCCATAACTTTATTATCAAGTATTAATTTTTTAAGAATTACAATCGGTTGCATACTCAATCTTACAATTCATTAATTATCTTTCATTAATTAAAGTTTATGCCTTTTTGCTATTACACATGTTATGCAATTCCTACCTAATTTCAGTTTATATCTGACAAGTTAGAAATGTCATTAATTATTAGTTTTAGTTAATTAACCTGTGATTATCCAGGAGATTTCTTATACTTATCTAACTAACAATCTCATTCGCATTAGATGAAAATATAAAGAGCTCTCTATACCTTCGCAATCCTCTTTCTAACACTTTAATCCCAATTAACAATCTATATTTAGTTTAATTGAAGTTACTCCAGGGAGTATAAGAAAATTTCCTTATGGTTAAAAGCTTACTACATGACAATTGATATATTTGACAGCTGAAAAACTGCTCAAGTCCCCGTTCATGATTATTAGGAGGTAAGTAAAAATTCTTTTACTTTGAAACTAGTTTGTTATCTATTAGCATCATGGCTTATGCCCTTATTTAACGATATCAAGCTATGACGGTGGTCTAATTATATAAACAATCTCTAACCAATTTTAACTCATTTAGGATTAACATACGGTTAATGCAGAGAACCCTTGAATCTGCATCTCTTCATCTTCCCAATATTAAGAAGAAAACTCCATCGTCGAACCAAAGAAGCGGCCTTTGATTGGTGAGTAATCTTCTAACAAGTAATAAGTTTTTTAACAAAGTTCTCCTCCCTCTTTTATTTCTCCCCATGCGTCCTCCCAATCATCTTGTAGCACACCAATAGACCCCTCCATGATGAACATAGAACTAACCAGGAGCTGGGAACTAGCGAGGAGGCCTAAGAGCTGCACCAAGGAAACCCCCTGATTGTATGTATTAGCTTCCTAGTTACCTACCAGTTAAATAATAACTGCTCTTTTCAGAAAGAAAATGTTCATTGGATTTATCCTATCTGCCTGAAAAATTATTATATCTTAATATAATGTTGAATTTATTGATTAAAGTCTTACTATTTTCTTTGTATCCTTTTTAAGCTAGGATTTATAAGTAGTATCGCTTCTCGTCGACTCAGAGAAGCTTCTTTCTGCTTTCTCAACCAAACAGGAACTAATAATTTTTGTTATTTATTGTTTTAATAATATAACCACGAGCCTTTTAAATATTTACTCTTGATTTAATAACCCCTTATACTGATTCTGCACTTTAAGTTGCCTATCTATCAGATTTTAATAATACCTAGCGGTATGCTTGTAGTAGTTAAGCTATGTACTGCTACAACTTGCAAGTGACTCTAGTGAAATTTTGATCTTAAATCGTTTTGTACATGTGTAGCAACGCTCATTTAACAATTCCGCAGGCTAGGTAACATGAAAATGGCAGAGAATAAGGCAAAATTCTTACCGTCCGGCCCTGAAATTTTTCATATCCCTGGACGTAGTGCGTTGAGGCAAAGATGGTGCTCCCTTGGTTTTCTGGAAGATGGCTGCCACTGACGAAATGCACCGAATTGATGCTGTACTGGTACCCTTATAGGAAGCGGTTTGTGAAGTGCACATGCTCTGGACTCATTAGGCTGGCTTTATACACTGTAATTAAGGTAAGCTTGAGTTGAATAGCGAATTTTACTCGCCTAAATAAAACCAAACACTTTATCAAAAGCTTTTTAATGTGGATGCTTCGTATTTTTAACAAATTTTACAACAAATAGCTAATCAAAGGCAATCGACAGTAAATGACGCGTTTAATGATTAAGTGACCAACAGTACTTAAAAAGCAGCCGATAATAATCAAGAAGTGAATTTGAAGTGACGCTCTTCGACCGTTAAAATGCTTATATACTTCCTTGCGGGTTAAACGCCCTAAAACACACATAAATTGTTTAAGTAATAGTCCAATTGGCTTACATTATGCTAGGCTATATATTATTGTTATAAAAGCGCGCGAGTCGCTTACAAAAGTCTACATAATAAAGAAAGCATAAAAAAGTTCAGATATTAATTAATTTTGTAAATTTCTAATGAGGCTAAAAATTCCTATGCGGAACAGGTAAACTCTAGTTGGGATACGTCTATCCCAAAATCTGCCTTGAAACCGTAGGTGCGTTGTTGAGTACTTAAGCTGCATAACCGCTGCGCCGCCGCCAAATGCAACTCCAGGCTTCATTTGGCCGCCGTTCCCAGGAATCTTACCACTGAAATTACCAGTTACCCCAGTGACCTACTTCCGTTGAAATTGACCTAGATATGGCCATTCAGGTAAATATGACCTTGTTCTAAAATTTTTTGGTTTGTACCTGGTTATTATCTTTTTATGGATATCCAGCTAGGCTCGTAACCAGCTTTGGCCTGCTGTTGATAAGTTTCAATGCACTTTGGAGATTGCTTCCTCCAGTCGAGTTTTCTTGCAAGTGTGTCGAATATGACTTGCAAGTGTGTCGAATCATGATATTATGATATTTTAACGCTTTGGATTGTGGATGAAACTTGAAATTGATAGATTTATTGTTGACTACAAGCATTTAATTTAAAATTCTTATTTACATTGTACTGTTGCTTGCGAAATTATTAATGTGTTTTATTTAACAGACTGTAAATAATTTGTTCTCTGATAAAAATATACCAATACATATAAGAAATGTATAACAACCAAAATTAAATTAATATTTTGTAGTGTCGACACTGTTTGCAATTGCAGCTTCCAATCTATTTGTAATCGAAGTTAGTTAATTTATAATATATTCAGGAAATGTGTTATATCTTTACATACATTAAATTGAGTGACAATTGCATTTACTTGCATTCCGTGGGGCATGCACAACCAGAGCTTCTAGAACCTAGTGAGCGTCTTCAGGCGAAGTCTTTTCATGGCGCGGAGTTTCTCTCACATTTGGCAGAACTGGTGAACGTCTTGAAGCTGTGCGGATGATAGCTGGTGGAAGACACTGTAATGACCTGACTTTTCCGATATTATTAACTTCCCAAATGAATGATCACTTATAATTTTGACAAGACGTAAAAGCCAGATTACTTTTCCTTTTTAGGTGGTAGCTCAGTCAGTGGATCCGGGTCTGTTCAAACATTCGAGTAAACACTAATGAACAAGAGAGAAAACATAAAATAATTCTATTTTTCTGTTAAATACATAAATTAAAAATCTGTTAACTTTGTATAATGGATTTACAAGATTTCTAAATCAATCGTTTCTGCGGCCGTTGCAGGTAGGCAACCAATTTGACAGCACTGTCAAGTCGGTCTCCAGTTCGCTGGTTTGGCAACTTCTGGACGGTAATCTTGAAAGCGTCGGTATCGGCTTGTTCGATAAAGAAGGCAGATATCTGTAATGGACAAAACTTCATTAGTTCACAGATGTAGTTTATAAAAATCTCGGGCTTTGGTGCAATTTGAAGCGTTCGAATACAACCCAGGGTAAAATATAAACGTCTAACGGGTTGGTGCTAGTGCCTGAAGATGCAGGGAACATTTTGACCAGGTAAGTGGCTTTATTGAGCTTGATTCGCAGGGGATTGCTACAGAGCCGGGCCTCTTGTTGTTTTAGCGGTGCAGTTACAAGATCCGAGCATTACAGGGGAGAAATATTGTTTTGCGGTCCGATAGCCGAGCATGCAGAGATGGTACAGCCGATGCAGAATATAGCATCGACTACGCACCCAGCGGTGGAACTTCATGACAAAGTGGTGTCTAACAAAGCTTTCCGTCAAGGTTTATATTTGACAGGTAAGAATTGGTTGTGATCCGGAGCTTGAAAAAAAGTTTGTAATAGCGGGGACGGCGGCGGCCTGAGAGAGCGTGCATTCGCCTTCCAGCGAGATGGAGGCAGGATGCCGGGTGAGGTTCTGTCCATCAGTTTTTAGTATTAGTTAAGTTTAGTGGTGAATTTGCTTGTATTTATACTCGGCGTTATCTTGTAAGTTGACATTGAGTGGGAGAATGAATTCATGAGATAACCGCGCTGTACTACGGGCGTTACCAACATTTTGTACAGGGATATTCCCTCGACCCTAAGGTTATCGTGGGTTTTGGCAAAATAATTAGTACCAAATTGCTATTATTAAGATAAATATTTAAAAAAAAGTGAAAAAACATAACTTTGACGCCATGTATTTCGAAAACTATCAACTTTTGGACTAAGATTAGTTGAACTAGATCGTCATAATTTAACCTCAGGAGTTTGTGCTAGCGTTTTGTATGGACTTTTTAGAGATAACCTGTATATAGGATGTATATATTATATTTTGGTTCTAGATGGTACACTCGAGGTTTTATGTTTTGAGTTGTGAACGCGAAGTTACTATTTTGACTCGAGCTGTCTTCCCGTTGTTTAAAGAGTTCCCTCATCATTGTTTTATATGCTTTCTTGCCGAATTGTTTACTTCATGTATTGCGTAGCTTTAGTTATATTGTAGACTGCATGTTTAACATTTTCAATCATATTACAAGTTTAATAAACCTCATTTGTTATACTTTTGGTTTCTTTGAGTAACGCTGTCAACCAGCTAAGCAGTATGAAATCGCGCCTTTCAGGCGGGTTGCATTTAAAAGTTGTGTTTAACCTTCGAGTGGTAAATTGTTAAGAGATTTTATAAGGAAAGTTGCAGTTGAAGCAGTTAAGCATTTAGGTGATAAACACATAAGTACTTATTTTGCAATAGACCCAATTCGCTTCGACCTTGAGCGAAATAGACTTTCGAGATATGAGTTGATTTTTTCACGGTGGGTCCCTCATATTTTCCTATTTTGTTTATCCCGTAGCAGAAGCGGACTTCACGATTACCGTGGACCTCCCTCCCCGCAAGCTAGCTGTGATAATTGGGGGCTTTATTATCGCTGCCTGCCAAAGCAACCCCGGCCTTTGGTAAATGCGGTTTGGCGTTGTCGTAAAGTCGTGTGTATACCGTAATAATATTTCACAAAGTAAAAAAAGTAAAATATTAATAAGGCGAATGTTTCAAGGAAAAAGTATTACAATTATCAAAGTAAATAATATCAAAAGAGTACTTAGCGTTAGAATTTATTTTGTTGCATCAATTTAGTAGCGTGAACGCATTTTTAGTTGTACTCGTTAATTGTATGAACGCTTCTTTAGTCAACGTCCGCAATATGGACAGATAATGGTTATCTGCTATACCCGCAACTTTTGCTGGGCTTCTTGAGAGCGCTCGCAAATTTTATTTGTGCTTTAAAAAAGTTTAGCTTGTAGTGCAGTCGTCTTTTGTTTCGTTTTTCGAGACGCATTTTTGTGTCCACGTCGAGTAGACGGATTATTTATTACAAGTTGTTAGCCGTCCTGCCCATAAAAGCCTGTATGACAGGGTGAGTGTTTAATTTATTTTAGTTTTGATAGCGTTTTGTATTTATCCGATTGCACATAGCGTTTTTAGGTTTTACAGGAGGTTCTAAAATTCGCCGCTACAGCCTGCCATGTGAGGCGTGCATTTCCTGCGTCCTGGGACATCGTTCACATCGCCTGAGCGATATGCTTTACAACCGTATTTCGCTTGCGACCTTGTGATTTCTGCAAGTACTCTCAACGTGCTGCCAGTATAGCTGTGAGAGCCCATTTGGAAACTATTTAGCCATCCACTTTAAAAGCTTGACCCCTCCGATAAGTACTTATGGCAGCCCCTACAAATTTGTGGAATTATACATTCCTGGCGTAGCGTTTTGACTTTTGTGTGGTGCTATTCATCCCGACGCCGATGCACCCGGTTGAGTTCCTTAAAAAGTTTAGCCGATTAGAAATTGGTTTAATGATATTCGCCCTACGAGCATCCAAGCGTTAGCTTGTGGTTTTTACCTAGGTGTTTAGCATTTAACTGCTTATTGTTTGTGATTAATTACTACTATCCCCTATTTGGGGATGCGCCTCTGGCTTATGTAATGCTCTTAGAACCTTTTATACTGGTTGTTCTATGTAACGTTTGCGAAATAAATTTAACGCACTTCTTATGATATTACTTGTTTGATTTCGTTACTGCTACCTTTTGTATTTTAGATATTGTACGATAGCCTTCTGCGATTTATTTGAGTTTGTAAGTTCTCGACCTATCTGAGTTAATCTGTTGTAAGTAAAGACTTGTTGGCGCTCATAATATTTGTTGATAACATCTTATAAGGAACCGCTCCGCCGTCACTGAGCTTAGCTAGCAGGCACTCACGTATACTCTCTGCGATATTTGAGATTTTGGCAATTGAGGGAAAGGAAGTTGGTTGTCCATGCTATTGGTCTGTTTTTTGTGTGCTTTTAGATCTATGTTAAAATGTATGTAGTAGTAATGAGATGAGTTGCAAATTGTGGTTAGTATTTATGTATATTTATTATTGTGTGTATGCTTTTAATGTGTATTGCTATCTGTACATGCTCTATTTATGTTTATGGAATTGTTAATTATCAACAGTAATGTATTAAGTGCATAGTGACTTGCCGATAATGCTGGCCAGATTGCACGACCAGCTGGATTGCGATGAAAATATGTCCCGACAGCGAAGCTGGAGGGCGTAGTTTCTAAGCAATCCAGCGGGAGTGCAATCTGGTCAAAATTATCGAAGCAAGGAACTATGCACGCAATATATTTTGCGTGACTATTGCTTGAATCGATTTAAAAAACTAACGAATCATCATTTATTGAGTAAGGTGAAATATTACCGATAAGTTGTTATTATAACAATAATTATCGACGCAAGCCGTTTTTCATTGGTTGAAAGTTAAAAAAGCGAGTTCGATCATTGTTCAAATGATATCGTTCGACAGATGTATGCAATAGTCTATATAAGCAGGCATGTATCGATTGAATATAATTATGCGCGATATAAAATTCAGATATTTTTGTAGCAATTTGTTGGAGAAGTTATTTTAGTAGCCTTTAGCTACGCATGTTGGTTTATTACGTGATTTGGATTTCCTTATTGGATCTTCTTCGAGTTTAACTTCCGATGGTGTTGTTTATATCCTGGTTGTGTGTATATTTAGTTCTTTTGGAGCCGTTGCTGATTGTTTTATTTTCTTTTTGTTCCATTTGATTACTTGAATGCTTACGTTGAGTTCAGGTAGTATGATGGGATTCGTTGCAAGGGTATGTTTTGGTGAGTGGAGCTTCTGAATGATTTAGACTTCGATTGGTTGGGTGTTCTCGAGATTTAATGTGCTTGGATCTTTAGTGTGCTCCTTGTTGAACGTTTTTTCTCTTCTTCTTTTGGATCCATAGATTATGATATTGGTGCGATGGTTGTGTCTCTGAGGGGATTTGCTTTTGCGAATTTTATAAACCATCTTCTTAGTTGGTTTAGTGCGGTGTATCCGATTGGTTCTTTTTTTTTCTTTTGGATTGTTGATTAAGATATAGGTTTGGTATTGTGTTTGGGAGATTCGCTTTGCGGGTTTCATATCTCTCAAACTATTTTCCTAGTTGGTTTAGCGCAGTTATTATTTGCTTGGCTCTATATTCTTTCAATATATTTTTTGCCTTTCCTTTTTGGTTTGATGATTAGAATATTGGTTTTATGTGTATGCATTTGTGGACTTGATAGGTCTTGCTTGCTTTCCTTGTGGGTTTAATTTTTCTCTTCTGTCGCTTCTGTTCAGGTTCCGGCTTGTTGGATTGGCGATGGTTTTCTTAATCGGATTCCTGTTTGGATAACCCTTGGAATGCTGTCGTGACATCCTCCGCTTTAGGTGGACTTTTCCGAGTGATGCCATTTGTCGTGTCGTGGACGATTTCTTTTGCTCGTGTAGAGTGTCGGCTCATGCCGGATTTGTCGAACCCGATTCTTTTCTTAAGTCATTGTCGCTTGGTCCTTCGGCTATTGTAAGCCAGTTTTGTAGCTTTCGATCTTCTTGGATTCCTTAGTCCTATGATGGGATTTGTTTCTTGATGCGATCGTTTGTTTTGCTTATGGTGGTTGGTTGGGTAATGCAGGGTATTTTTTGTTGTCCTGTTGGATAACGTTTTCCGTTTAAAAATTTCGTTAAAATTTTTCTTTTCTGATAAGGAGGAGTTGTTACGTGTCAAAAACGTACTTAGCGTTAGAATTTGCTAATCGTGTGAACGGTTTTTTAGTCACCGTCCGAAATATGCACAGATAGTGTGAACCAGATCAGGAATAACTCGATTATTGACCTGTTCTAAGTAAGCGGTGGTAAAGATAACTTCATGATTCAAAAATAGGGCAATAATGGTATGTTTCTATCTAGTAGTAAAAACTATTATTTTCATGCTTGAATTGTTTTGAATATGATTAAAATTTTAAATACAGGGAGAAAATAACATTTCCGCTAAACGCCAAACGACTTTTAGACTAGCATAGTTGAAGTTAATATATTCAGATAATTTCGGTCTAGTAGTGGACGTAATCCTTTCCTTTTCATTCTGTTTTCCTGTATCTTGCCATTCTGATCCATTATTTTCCGGCTATCAGTTTAATATCGTTCACTAACGGCTTTGGCGGCCGTGTCTTGTTTACCGGTTCGTGGTTTCCATTGTACGACTCGGTTTGCCCATCGTCCGCTTGATTTCACTAGACGGCCAGCCCAGCTCCACTTCTGTTTGGCGATTTTCTCAATTATGCATTTTACGCTTTTTTTTTCTTTTAACCATTTATTACGCTTTCTACATTTTAATGTGACTCGTAGCATTCTTCTTTTCATTGCTTTTTGTGTCGTTTCTGTTTACTATCTTGTTATCGTTATTGTTTCAGCACCATAAGTTAGTACTGGCAAGGTGCAAAAGTCGAATACTTTTGCCTTTAGGTGATTTGTTAGTGATTCTTCGATTTAATTCAGAGTCCTGATTTTTTACCCGTTTTTTTATCGTGTGGTCTAGATAGACATAACCACTGACTTGCTCAATTTGTTCACTATCCATTTCGATGTTATAATTGGATTTAGTTGTATATCATAACTTTCGTCTTTAGTTTATTCATATTCAATCCCACCTGTTGGAATTGTTCATTTAGCTCTTGTTGCATAGCTTCCAATTCGTCTTTGTTTTTGGCTATTAACAAAATGTCGTCTGCATGCCGTAAAATCTTATCCGTCTACATTGATACACATTCTTGTCCAATCTAGTTCTTTAAATATGTTCTTAAGGGCTAGCGTAAACAATTTTAGTGAGAGAGTAGTATCACCCTGCCGAACTCCTCTTTCTGTTCTAATTTTCTCTAATATTTTTGAAAGCTTTATGGTGCTTATCGCATATTTATATATTACTATAGCTCCACGTTGCGGCATCTAATTTTGGTATGTATTGTATACCTACAACGTAGTTATATTCATTTAACGTTTTACCCTGAACTTATTATCATTCCTATTTTATGGCAATATTTGTTATGCTTTGCGGTTACATTTGCCTTTTCTGATTCTATTTCGTTTCAGACAAATTCTCTTTTAAGATGAATTTATGTAATTCATATGCCCGTTAATAAACTATTAATATTAAATGTTAATAATTATGTCTAGCTCCAGAAGAACCCAATTACTCGTAAACGGGTCGGGTTCACGCATCATAAATATTGTTGGTACTTCTGAAAATTCGTTTTGTTTAATAATAATAATGCAATTTGTTTTTTATTTCCGCAAAACCAATAATTATGCATACATACAAGAAAAATAAATAAAAAGTTTGCTTTCTCGGAAATTAAGCATAGCATACAAGATGCGTCACCGTTCTTCCACCTAACCTTAAAAAAACAAAATACAAATACAAATAAAGTTGTAACATAATGAATCTACAGTAATGAACACATACCACACATGGAATTAATCCAGCTCACTGCTTCGAGATTAAAAATGATTTAATTTTTTTTTAAATGAAGCATGCTGTAGAGTTTTCAGTGTGCTCAATTTATTATATAAATGAAAAAGTTGATAGGAGTAAGAGCATTTAAATTTCTGTGTTCTGTGTTCCGAAATAGACAGAGAATCCTTTCTGCGAATATTAATATTGTGTACATCAGATCGAAATCTAATCTTATTGTACAAATAGGATGGGCATTTCATCGTAATGACCTTATGGAATAGACAGGATGAATGTAACAAACATCTATTACGAATATTCAACTAAGCAGCAGTTTGCAATTTATATGATATTTTTTGGTATTTTCGTATAACATAAATGTATCTTAGGCATGGGTTTTGCAATTTTTATGATCTGTTTGTATCATCCACTCCCAGACATGGTCCATACACAACATCACAGTAGTTTATGCGCGAGAGCACCAGAGATTCACAAAGATTTTTTTTACATTTGTACTTAAGACCTTTCGGTGAGAATAAATACTTTAGAGTAAGATGACTTAAGAATATTTGTCACCTGCAAGACACAGATTTTTGACCACTTCTGCGGGTTTAATCAATTCCTCTTTTCAGCGTGAATAAAAGGTAATTAATCACACCTGGCTAGTCCAAACACTATCACAGACGCTTTATCAGCATTTATTATCAACGAATGCTTTTAAGCTTCTCTGATGATACTGCTAATGTCTTCATTTACACGATCATTAGCCACAGTTGCCTCATTCGATGTAAACGAGAGATACATTTGTGTGTCATCTGAGTATTGATGTGATTTGCAAAACTTTAAAGTATTTGAGAAACTTATGGTGTATATAGTATAAAATAGTGGTCCCAGTATTGATCCTTGGGGCATACTTCTCTCAAGTATAGCCGAGTTTGACAGTATTGTACCTAATTTTACACATTGTGCAAAATTCTAAGTAGGACTAAGGTACCTGGTACTCTGCATGCCTAGACCTTGTCCACGGGGTTGGAAAAAAAAGCTTATGAAGGCCTACTTGCTTGACACGAGTCTCCCCACAAATAATATTACTACTACTACTTGCAATAGTCGCACTGCACGCTCATCAAAACCTATGCAGTTTAGTACAGCAACAAATATGTCGTGGTTCAATGTGGCAAATGCTTTGCTATAGTCACGCAAGACAAGTACTGTGGTTTTATTCATGCCATTAGCTGTAAGAATATCGTCTGTTATATTAAGTAGGGCAGCAGCACAACTATATCCAGGCCTAAAACCAGATTGGGTTTCTGGGAGAATGTTATGGCATGAGAGAAAGTCCCTAATTTGAATATCAATGACCTTTTCAATTATTTTTGATAATACTGGTAAAATACTAATCCGCCGAAGATTTTTAAATTGATTAGGTTTACTAATTTTAGATACTGGCATCACTATTGCTTTTTCCACGAGTCAGGAAAGACTCTTTTGATTAAGGTTGAAGTTTGAAACGAAGAAATTCACCAATCGTCCCTCTATCTTTATTGTGCTGCGCGGTGCTGGTATCTATATTGATGTAGACACACTTGAATTTTCCAATGTAAATTATCTATCTCAACTATTCAAGTTATACAAGGCTTTGTTTCTCTGCTGAGTAGGTGTGCTCTAAGCAGGCATGGGTCAAAAAAACGGACAGATGTTTTTGCCGGTGTAGCTAATTTTAAGATTTTTCTGTTATTTTAAGTAAAATAAGCTTCTTGTTCTTTGTATTTATGTATTATCAAAAACTTTATTTTACCTTGAGGTGTAGAGGCCGGTGCTTTATGCTTCTTGGCCTTTCAGTTACTATCATTAAACAAAAAAATCTCTGAAATTTCAGGCATAGAATAAACAGGAACCAAATGATATTTAACTGATTCTAGCCATATGCTGAACCTATTATATACAGTGACCGCCAAAAAGTCGGCATAATACGGAATTTTTTTTTATTATTGATTTTTCAAAAAAAATTTACGTCACTAATTTGTGTTTGTCTAAAAACGTATTTAGCCCCTATCATATATACCAAGTGATATCTACTTATTTAGAAAATGGAGTTTTTCGAAATTGTCAGAAAAGTGCTATTTCTCGGAAATTAAGTTCGATTTCAATGAGATTTTTCTAGAGTGTGTTATTTTCAGCTTACTGAACAAATTCGGGCCAGAAAACACGTAATTTTTTAACTTTAGCTAATTATTAATTTTTTTAAATATTTTTCAAAATTCACATACCAAGACTTAATATTAAAATTAAATGTTTTATGTGAAGACTTTAAAGATTTATAATTGGAAAAAATAATATAAAATGTTAATTACTTCTTTAAATTTTTATTCTTTACCGAAAAGTAGTATGTTTGTATAATTTTTCCGTTTTTTATGCAAGGCGTTTTTTAGGAGAACTATTTTTCAATTCTAATTAATATATATTTAAATGGCTTATAGAAACTCTAATCTAGCCCTGTTAACGAATTACTGTTACAAAAATCCTGTAATAGAGATATTAACGATACAAGTATGATTATGAGCATCTTAACGACACGACTTTGATTGCCAAAAAACGAGGCGGTGAGCCGAGTTTTGCGGCAATCAAACGAGTCTCGTTAAGTGCCATAAGCAAACATGTATTGTTGAATATTTTATCTTCATCGATAAATTCTGGTTCAATGTATTTCTTTATACAAAAAGAGTGCGGTAATATTCATTATCCTACTGAGTGCGGTAATGAAGCTTTTAACGATACTAAAATTAATTTGGTTTAGAGTCTATAACAACACTGATGAAGATAAATGTTTTTTACAGTTGTCTAAATGAGATTTTTCTTTATCCAATTTACATGTTCTAAAAAATACTACTTTTCGTTAAATAATAAAAAATGTAAAGAAGTAATTAACATTTTATATTATTTTTTGAAAAATTTACCCTTAAAGGGGTGAAAAGGGGTAAACTGTGTTCTCACGAATTCCCAATATCTCTTACACCCGGTAAGATATATCGACTTGGTGTTTGCTTGAATAGGTTTCCAACGCAAATGTCTAAAAACACATTTCGGGATTTTGCCCCAATCAACCCTTAAAGTGCGAATTTGAATTTGGGTGAACTATAGAACCCCTTGTATCTCCTGTGTTTGTTGAGACATTCTTTTTTGACATAAAGATGTTTTCAAAACTTTAGAAAGGGGTTTTAGAGTTTTTTTTTTTTAAATTTTACTTATAAAGCGGTAAAAACGGGAAACCGAAAAGGGGTAGGGGGTTAAAATACTTTTTTCGCTCTGGGTTCATTTCAGGATAAGACGGACTGAAATAATTTTTCCAAAATTTCACCCCTAAGAGGTGAAAAGGGGTAAACTGCGTTTTCACGAATTTCTCAATATCTCTTAGAATAAAATGGAAGGATTTCCGAAATTTCACAACCAAGTGGTGCAAACGGGTATCCTGCTATAATATATGAATACAACATTTAATAAGTACATTTATTTTTGATTTTAACTCATTGTTATAACAGGTGGCGCAAAAGTAATCACCCTATTAGAGTCCCTGTATATAGTGTATATAGGTTACTAAGAGTTGGGCAAACAACGGGATACGTTTTGATTGGTTTGGATCACTTTTTGCAAGGCATGTGTGATAAACGTGCCGTTTTTACATATTTTGTAACATGTTACGACCGATAGTTGCACACATGCAAAGCTAAATCTTAACTAAATTGAATGTATATTCTTAATAGTCGGTTCTAGAGATCCTAAGAAGGATCAATACTCTGAAAACTCTCTCATCAAAGGCAAGTTAGCAAGGTTGGTTCTCATAACCTTTTTGTTCGACATATGTCAAATATCTAATTTGGATCAAAAATATGTCAAATCAGGCTGTTTGCCCAAATCTTAGTAAACTATATACAGGATCTCTACACCCTATCGGAAGATGCTCTCATTTTTGCAAATGGCGTCTTATGTCATTGCGACTTTGACATTTGTGAAGTAAAGAGAAGCAGAATACACGTAGACAATCCATGGATCGCTATATTCCTCAAGAACGCGGAATAATTGTGTCAATGTTTTTGACAAATAATTGGTCAGTAGGTTTGGCTAAACGTGAATTTCGTCGTCGATTTCTTGGTCGTGTGGGATCAATTGGGCAAACACTGTGGCGGTTAACCGCTTGCCTCGAGGAGACTGGCTCAACACAGAACAGTTGCAGACGTGGCCAGCTCCAGAGTATTCGTTCAGTCGAGAATATCGCTGCTGTGGCTGTAGATGTCCAAGAGGACCCTCAAACCTCAACCAGACGACGGGCCACGCAATTGGGCATCAGTACACGATCTTTACAGTGAATTTTGGTGAAAGACTTGAAGATGTTCCCGTACAAAGTGCAACCGCACACACAGCACGAGCGACAGTGGATATTCTGAAGCAAGTTTTTCCCTGCCGCTTAATCTCTCGTTTTGGATATTTGAACTGTCCCTCAAGATCGCCCAATTTGACCGTTCCAGACTCCTTTCTTTGAGGTATTCTGAAATCACGGGTCTATACGAACAAGCCACAGATCTTGGCGGCCCTAAAGGAGAACATCTGACTAGAAGTGAAGAATTTATCAACAGTAATATCCCAAGTGCATTAAAATAGCCGATTAAATTTTGACTTTTTCTGTCAGAATGTTTTGCTAAGAAATTTGTCAAGTAAATTTGCCGCTCAACAAGAATCCCGAGTGCGTACCACGAGGGATTTTGAAGCGGAAAATTTACGAGATATATTTCTTCCGAGCAAAACATTCTGACAGAAAATCGTCAAAATTTATTCAGGCTAGTTTACATGCACGCGGGATGTTCGGCGTGATTATTTCCTGAATAAATTGATAAAATTCAGTTGGTGAAGCACCTTTAATAATCATCTTAAAAGTATGCACAAGCGATTAAATTTTGACACATATTTAACCGCGGTTAAATTTTGACGTTTAATTTTTGTCATTGTTAAACTGACAGAAACCATAGTGATTACGCATTATTGTGGATATGAAGGAAATAATCACTAGAAATTTTGAGAAAAGTCATGGAAAATGCTGTGAAACGAGCCGGAATGTGCATCAACTCTGGCGGTGTCCACTTGACCGATATTATCTTAGCGACTTAATGGAAAGAAATTAAACGTCTAAATAAACATAATCAACAAACAGAACCAATTATTAGTAGCTTCAGCGTACTTATGCGAACGTTTTGTCCGTCCATCTGTCTGTCTGTCTGTCTGTCTGTCTGTGTGTCCGTGTGTCTGTCTGGATCGCCTGTAACTTTCGAACGGCTACAGATATCGAAATTTTGAAAGGGGGCAAAGCTGTTGCTAAGGTCCCGAGCACCTTCATGCGCTATTTGGTTTTGGCGAAAGGCTGAAGCTACTCTTTAGACCTGTACTTGAGCAGTTTATTTTTATTTACAAACGAAGCTACTCCCTTAGGAAGCCGAGTGAGTACTTTTGCGCCACCTGTTGCTAAAACTATAGTTTTATTAACCTATACAAGGGGAACGACCATTACATACACATTTCCAAGGGTGTACGTGTGAAGCATAAAAGAGTAAGAAACATTTTTTTAAACGATATTTTCCTTTTTACCTACAAGATTCTTTTGCAGCGTTTGATGGCTTAGCATATTGAGTAAGGGGTGAGGGGGTCACTCCAGAATTCGTTTAAGATTTAAAAGAAAAAATCTGTAAAGGGGTTTACTTCTTCTGCGCGAATTAGAACAGTTTGCAAATAAAAAAATGTAGTCCGCTGGGGTTTGAACTCCGCCGCTAACAGGGTAATATTTGAGGAAGTTTCTTTGGTTTGCGAGTAGAACATCTACGCCACGGCCGCATTTAAATTGAACGAGTTTCTCTTGCATTATAAAGATATTATATGATTCTGTCCCATTTCTGATTTTCAATCTGCATCTCTTAGGTCTCATTTTTGCCAATGATAAAACCTGAGCTATACCTATGCAAATTATTACTTTGTCTTTTGTAAATAAAAGAAGTGGAAGTTGTGACACTCGAAGAATCGTCATGGAAAGGACGTTTCTTGAAATTGTTTTAGCCTGAACGTCCCTACGCAAATGACTAAACAATTTTAAAAATCAAAGAAACAGGGCTAAAAATATAGTAACGAGCCCAATAATATTGATACAATAAAACCAAACACTCGGCTATGCAAATTACATCAATTATCAATTTAAATAAATTACCGGGGAGGGATTCGATCTACATCATCTGCCGATACAATCGTAACCACATCGATAGATTTAACTGCGCTATGCAGGCTCGCTGATACGTGTGCGACACGCGGCTATATTTAAGCGAACGGTGTTATTGTTGAAACGTTTTGATTTTTTGCGATCCTATCTTGTATTTTTTGGGTTCTATTTTCGTTAAGTGTAAACCCTGACCTATGTGCAAATTATTACTTTAATCTATTTCCCACTTAACGCAAAAATAAACAAAACTTAATTCTTTTAAGGTGCTCACCCTGTATATATTTGTCCGAAATTTTCTCGGTTTCATGTCAGGTAGATATATAATCTGCATGCAAAATATCGTCATCCTGCAAAAAATAGTTTTTGAGTTATACCGCCAACAGACAGACAGACAGACAGACAGACAGACAGACAGACAGACATACAGACTGACGGACAGAAAAACAGGCATCTGAAGAAATCTCGGAAGGTGATTTTTTCGCGATTACAATACTTCCTTCGTCTTTTAGACGAGGGAAGTAAAAGCAAACATTTGTAGTCCGTACGAAGAACGGGCATCTTGATAGTCTGTAGTAAATTAAGCAAGAAAGTGCATATTACGTAAAAAAACTCTGTTACATTATTATTTGTAATAATAATATATTTATTTGTAATAATTGTACGTGAAGATATAAACTACAATTCAATTTTAAAACAGTTTCAGGTAGCGAGAATTGAACACGGGTCTCCTGAGCGAGAGTCAGGTATCCTAGCAAATTCACTATACAGGGTAATTATTTCTCTTCTTCAACCAGCTATATACTGCGCAGATGCATGGTATTTAAGCCAAAATGCACTTATTTAATGGCTGAATTTTTTTCATTAATAATGTATTAAGGGAAAATGATTTTTCCGGTAAAAATGTTACGAAAGTTTCTGGTTTTGGCAATGTCACAAGACAAATTACCTTGATAGGCGAGGGTATTTATCAAAGTTATTTTGTCGAGGGAATTGCCAAAAAACAACAAATCTTGGGTAAAACATTTTCCGATCAAAATCATGAACCCGAAATAATTTTGTGGAGTATTTCCCAAATATGGGTTCATTTTGTATCAGTATACAATGAATATGACATTTATACTGCTTCACAATGACAGTTTAATGACGTTTTTGAAATGCCACATTGCTTAAAACAACATATTCGATTTTTTGCCACTATAAAAACACGTGATTAGTTGAATTTTGGAAGATCATGGCGTTTCATTAGATAATAGGAGATGGGGGGAATAGTCACTAAAATTAGTTCAACAATAAATTATTATTAAAATATTAACGCATTGGAAATCAGATGGCTACTTTTTAATGGACTATTTAATCATTACAAGATACTATCAAACAAATTATTTTTAAAATTGTTATATTTATATATTACATATCTACATTCGACAGTTTTGTGTTGAACGCGATAATTAATCTATTTAGGTTATTTTTATAAAACATCTATAAAATAATGCTTCTTAGAGCCACGAGTCCAGCAACAGGGCTGTCTCAAAGTTAGAAACAAATAGTAATTTTTATTAAATTAATATTATAAAATACTTTATTTATTAAAAAAAATACGATTTTGTAACTAAACAATCAAAAGTAACGATTAACGGATACGGCAGCTGAACAAGTCAGGTTAAAAATGAATATTTTTCATGTTTAATAATCTTCAGTATCGTTTCCATAATGCTGCATATTGTACGACTATACAGTGTGGTAAAAAGTCTGGAACACCTGAAATATCTTGCAAAATCTGTTTGGCGGCAAAAACACTTGGAGGGGTCGAGAAGCATTGTAAATTTGCTATCTTTTAAAATACTTTAGAACTATGTACAGTGGTGTACGCCAGCAGGGTCAAAGGGGGCAATTTTTTTTAAATGATAACCTCTATTTTTTGTTTGAGGAAGTGGAAGAGCACATTGTTTTGAGTATTATAGTATAACATTTTTATTAAGTTTCATAAAGTAATTGTCGAGAAAAATGCAAATAAAGTTTTAATTGATTATTTTATAAACACAAAACAAAATAAAAGACATTAACTAATTAGGTGTTCAAACTGTTGCCCATTACATGTTTGACAATGTCCTGGTATCCAAATAAATTCATTCTGTACTCGGCCAATTATTTCTGGGCGGATATTGCGTATTTCCCGTCGAATTCGTTCTTTTAAATCTTCTATGATTTCGGGTTTATTGACATAAACTTTGGTTTTTAAATGACCCCATAAGAAAAATCTACGGGTGTAAGATCTGGGGAGCGAGCTGGCTACTCGATAGCTCCATGTCGCCCTCTCCACCGTTGTGGAAAGATGTTATCCAAGTGTGTACGAACAGGAAGGGCGTAATGGGGATGTGCTGCGTTCTGTTAATAACAAAGCCTGTTATCAGGTATGTCTGGTTCATGTGCGTTTGGGTATAGTGATATTAGTTTTTCATTGAATTGCACTCGACGATCAAAATCATCTTCTGATAATTCTTGGGTCAGTGTAACTTTATAAGGGTGAAATTTATGTCTATGTATAACTTAATTTTATAAGAAAAAAATTAAAAAGCAGTACAAAAAAGGAAAGTATGCGAATAAATAAAAAAACACGAAATAAACACTGTCGTGCATCCCGCAGAGAATTCCTCTAAATAACTAAACGGCGCTTAATTTGTGGAAGTTCTTCCATGTTCTAATTATATTTTTCTTATTTTTGTGTCAGAAATAAATGTTACCGTCTAAGGTCCACACGTTCTTATATCCGTATTTCTCAATAACACTATTCAGGAAAGATAAGTGAGTTTTCGTAAAGTCTTCATGAATGTTAATGCCACTGGACTTCAAAAGCTTTTTATTTTGAAAAACTAATCGGCGTTGTTGATAACTTACAAATTTTACCGATATCGGCTTTTGTTTGCGGTCATTCAGGTTTTGCTGGAACAATGGTATCTGTCAATATGATTGCTTGATATATCTGTTAGGTTAAGATTGTTGTTGATAACATCTAGTACATTGCTTTCTACTTTCTCGTTCTCAGATTCCTCCACTCCATAAATACGCAGGCATGGTCTTCTGGAATATTGCTCTAGGACATCTAATTTAGAGAGCAGATCGTCATTTACTTCTTCTAAATAAGTAATTCTGTCAGTTAGAGGCTTTGCTATATCACTAATTTTCCCCCCTAATTTTGAAAAAATTTTATCGGCCAAGATGGTCACATATTTTTCATTAGAAAGCACAGCTTTGTTTGTCATTTCAATAATTTCGCTATTTTTTTCTTTCTGAGATTTTGTTAACACACCCATTATCATATAGTTTAAAATGTTATTACTTGATAATGTAATGTCAAGTACTCCACGATTCGACGTTTAACAAAATTAATAACATTCGCAGAGGGAACACACTAACACAACTACTCGCCACAACTGCACATTGCAACAATGAAAGCTTACTTCAAAATTCATATGACATTCACTACAATTGTCAATGTCATATATACTATGAAAGTGGAAAATCCATCAAAAATACATATTTCTTACAATACCTGTGATTCAATAAACATGAAAAAGTAAGTAGTCCCTTTTTAATTACTTTAGTTCACCCTTTTAATGCTTTACCTTTAGTTCTTTCAATAAATACCTGCAGCTGTCACCCGCCCAAGAACTCGATCTGCCTCTTTACTGATCCAAGTGTATTCCGACTGCTCACAGAAGTTTCCTAATCTGCGGACTAATCCCAGTATAGATGCAATCAACTACCAGTAACTGCAAACGTCCTCTAGCCAATTATGACAGGATAATTGTTACTTCCACCAACAAGCTCGACAAGATCCACTAGCAGTAACTGCAATGTCTCCTTTCCAAATCTCACAAACTGTCGACAACCCAGTAACACGAATATCGATAAGATCGAACTCAGAAGACGTATACAATAAGAAGGTCGACGAAGTACAATACCAGTAAATGCAACGCCCGTTATCCAATTCATGATGTAATTAATTAAAAATATACTCAGTACAGCACCCAATTCCAGAAATTACTCTTATAGATTGTAGCAGTTTAGCTTATGGTACTCCTACCATACATATTCTTCTCCATAACTTCATCATATAGTCTTCTTTTAAAATTTACTTTTTTTCTCTTCTCGCCAATTTCATATTATGTATATCCTTTTATATACCAAATAGATTAAAAATCAACTTATAAAAGGGTTTATTTTTTAAATTTTAGACTTTTACAAAATAGTATTACATGTTTCTTCTAACCAAAATTTATTGTACATAAATAATAAAATTTTCCATAGTGATATATTTAATGCAAATCTTTAAAGTTTAACACTGCTATCCTACTATCGTAGATAATAGGTGGTTACATTTATTCAATACTTCACATATTAAAGGATTTCTTCCAATAAGTATTTGATATTAACTTTCCACTTAATATTTAATTCATATGTTAGAACCTGTTCTGTTTCTTATTTTGAATTGTTCCACTAAATTTAAATTCTAATCCATTATTTTACCTATACATATGTTAATAATTATATTTTTTTAATACTTAAATTCATCTTTGTATTTTAATAATGAAATAGTTTAATTATTTTTTTACATAATATCAAATCCTTGAACTGTTTTTACCAAATAAATTAGCATTCTTATGATAACCATTACAATATAGTCTTAATTATAGTTGACTATTGGGTATCAATTCGACAATCGCCTAGTGCTTTTAAAGTGTCAAAACCTTTTCCGTAATCAATAATCGCTGTTGCTAATGGAAGGTTATATTCGTAACACTTTTCAAATTTTTAAGGCATTTAAAATAATTAGCGGATAGAAAATCCTCCTAAATCCAGCCTGTTTTATGGACAGAAATAGTAATAATGATAAATTTATGCTCTTCGTTCTTTTTCATACTCTACAGTAAATACGAGAAATAGAAATAGAAATTGGTTTGCTGTAACCTTAATAAACAGCTTGTAACTGTGTGATAATAAACTAATCGGTGCGTAAGGTTTTATGTCAGTTTCGTGTTCTTTTGTACTTCTCTCGTCTAAAAAATGAAGGAATGATTGTAATCGCGAAAAAATCACCTTCCGTGATTTCTTCAGATCTTCAATTTTCAGGGTCCCTAGATGAAGAAAACATGTTTTCTTAATTTCGTCGGTCTGCGTGTCTGCCTGTGCGTCTATCCGTTTAGACGATATTTTGTATTCGGATTATATGTCTACCTGACTCCAAACCGAATATACTGAACTGAGCCTTCAAGTATATTGCTATTAATCTGTTTTTTTAAATTACAAATTGCCCTATTTTGTATTATAATGTTAATAATTACTATTATAGATAACTCATGAAAAATCAGGGGTTATCTAGTTACTTGATTTCTGAAATATTGATGTTCTAATATTTTAAATCTGATTTGAATAAGTCAAAACTTATGTCAACCAACTGTCAAAACAAACCCGAAATTCAAATAACAAATGCACAATCTTTTGTACACAACAATATTAAAAAACACAGTAAGTAATTATTTCTTAATAAGTTCACCTTCTTATTGTCTTTATTTCATTTCTAGTTATGATTTTTAATAAAAATCTCCCACATTGTATTTGGTTCACACAACGTTCCAGATGGCAACCTCTTCTCGATCTGCGAATTGACATTTTCAAGCACCTTCATACAATGCACAGTTCACAGACAGACAAAACTTCCCAACCGTCCAAGATCAGCAAACTCCAATTTGTTTACAGTACTCAGCAAACAGATAACCTGCAGACATCCACCTGCTACAGCAAACTACCACCCTCCTGGAATATTTTTCTTTTCTCCGATGATACTCCCCTGGAAATCTTACTCAGCAACAATATGTCAAATGTAATTTTTCCAATAAAGTTGACCCAGCACATTTTCTCAATGATTCACTTGTATAGAACAATTCTACCATCCATTAGTTTTTACCACATACCAATAATCTTTATTAGTTAAGTCAGTTCTTCTTGTTATTCATTAATATTCTATTTTATTTCACCACGTAGATTTGTATTGTACCCTTTTTATATTAGTCAACCACTTCTTAATAAAAACAGGGTTATATTAAATATTTTTAATCAGACCAACATCGTTTTTCTACATTTTTCAAAAGTTTGTTGTTCCCAATAATCAAAAACAAATTTACTTAACGATATCATATATCTTTTTATATACTCTAGTCGTATCTATTTGAGTTAAACCTACTAAATTCTTATTTTATTACAAATTAAGTATTTGTCATTCGTTTTCAAACTGTAATTTATTCAATTATATGATTTTCAAATCCACCTGTTTTTCAAATAGCTATTTTCCATACACATTTCCACTAGTGTTTCCAAGTCCCGGGACCAAAAGTGTTTTCGGGACTTACGAGCTAAATTTCAGGTCCCGGGACTAGTCCCGAAGATCCCGAAAATGGTCCCGAAAGAGAAATAGTGTTCAGGTGAAATTTCCGAATAAAATTTCCAAAGAAAAACAAGTGTTTTAAGTTAAATAAAGTATTTCTGTGCTGATAATTTGCGTTGGGGCTCGTCTACAACTTCATTGCTTTCTTCTGGTACTAAAAATGAACTGCAAAGTGCGTGTGTAATCCTTTCGTCAAGCTGCCTCTGATTATGATAATTTTGTAGAAACCCACTTTACATTTCGCCAATTGTTTATCTTCAATATATAAAAGTGTTGCCATAGTGACTTCAAATCGTTATTTTTTTAAATGTAGAATGAAGGTAGGTTGCGAATCGGAATTCATTCTAATTGTAACGCTTTAGCAGACAAATAACGAACACACTTAAAACCCAAAAATATGAATTATTCAGCTTCTTCGCACATATCTGAATCCAACAAAAAAAACTGACAAATACATAAATACAGTCGCGGCCATAAAAACCGGGACAGTTTCTTTTACCTAATTTTCAAAATGGAAAAAGAAGTGCTGACTCTGACAATTCGAATTAATAAATGTCATCAAAAGTCACTATTCAGATCTAAACAAAGACTTTTGATGACATTTATTAATTAGAATTGTCAGTGTTAGCACTTCTTTTCGCATTTTGAAAATTAAGTCAAAAAAACTGTCCCGGTTTTTATGGCCGCGACTGTAGAAGAAGATATGCAAATGTGGCTGAAACAACACACAGGTTTAATTCTAACCTACCGAAAACAATACCTCTCTTGCGTTACGCAAAACGCAAATAATGCAGAATGTACAAGAGGCCGGACGCCGGTGAATACCCGTTCTAATTCTCTGATATCGAGTATACGCACGCATGTTGACATGGTCCCGGGACTTCGCCTGGGCTGGCTGTGGTCCCGGGACTCGGTTTTTGTGGTAGAATCCCGGGACTGTCCCGGGACTGGAAACCCTAATTTCCACCTTATACCTGAATAAATCCAAATTATTTTTAACCATTGTAATCCCTTAATTTTAATAAATTTAGGGTTGTATCATAACAATACTTTTGAATATATACAGGGTGAGCACCTTAAAAAATAAAACTCCAGTTCGATTACCAGCGATTGTATTTTTTTATTTGCAAATTGATGTAATTCGCGAGAGGAAAGTCTCGTGTAAACTGTTTTACAGATTTTTTAAAGATAATTATTATGGCGTTATTCCACTCGTCTTTGTTGAAACATTTATTAAGTATTAAATATGGATCGCGCAGACTAAGTTTTTACAAGAGTAATTTAAAAATGATCGCAAGGAAAGTGAGAAAGTATATAATGTGACCATAAATAAATTACTTCAATTACGTAGATGAAGGCAGCGGTTGCTTTGTTACAGAATACACACAATAAATATTCTAATGTTAGTGATATCACAGAGATTGAAATCACATCAAGCTATCGACAACATGAAATTATTTTATGGAATTTTCAATTAGTATGTAATTGCTCACAGACACTTGCATACAATCGTAACCAAATTGATGCTCTGAAGCTGAAAATGTTAAGTCTAAGGACATTGAATTTGGTGGGAAAGTATGAGGAAGTGAGACGAACAAATATCCAACGAGTTTATAATTCAGTGCAACCAGCAGTTTTAATAAACAGAATCACAGGACTGATTCCAATCATTTGCGTTAAAAAAGATAATGAAGTCGTTTTGACTCCAAGCGATAAGGACTGGATGTACTTTATCATTTACTATGTTTGCTATTTATTGCTATTACTGTACAACCTAAAGATAGTGTCAAATGAGGAAATCGTAATGCAAATTTCCAAATTCTTTCAGACGCTGTTTATTTTCATGATGCTGTTTTTAATGAATTCCTTAATAATATTTGCTTATTTGAAAAGAAACTTTGTGGGCGACTGTTTAAACCGAATTACGGAAGTCGACAGTTTTTTCAAAATTGTAGATTTGCATCTAGACCATCAAGGAATGCGGAAAAGAACAATGATGAAATTGATATTTTTCATTAGTTTATTTGCATTGAGGACCGTAGTCTTCTTGCTCATCCCAGAGATTTTATTTATGCAACAGCTGCTTATTTTAATAGTCCCCTTGCTGAAATTTGCCCTGGTTTTTGAATTTTCAACGTTTGCACTGTTGCTATCAGAACGTTTCGAGAAAATTAACGACGCCATTAGATCGCTTGGAACAACAAAAGTTGAAGCACAGGCCATGCAAAATACTATCGAAAAAATGTATATTCTTTGTCGCTCCCATTTCAAACTATGTGGGGTGGCCCATCAATTAAATGCAACATTCGGGTATCAACTTTTGGTTGCAGTTTCGGTCATGATCTTGCATTTTCTGGCCCAGTATTACTTTTTATACGTCCTTTGTACGAAAGAAGATGTGATTGGAAGAGAAATAAAAATTTTTGCCATTGCCATTTGGTTTACTGGAGATATTATGGAATTGTTTGGGCTGTTGAAAGCCTCGACTGAGGCGTGCGACAATGTAAGTTTGATGTTTGCTAAAGTTTTCGTTACCAAACTTTAATTTTTAGGCCAACGATGTGGCCACGGCTCTACATGAAATTCAGAATAGTGTTCAAAATCCAGACGTAGAGGCTCACGTAAGGAAAGGCCTATGCTACTAGCTAAAGCAAATCTGAACTTTAATCATTTCAGATTCAGATTTATTCCTTGCAAATGCTTCACCAGAAAATCAGTTTTTCGGCACTTGGATTTTTTGAAATTGATTTTTCATTGCTTTACGCGGTATGTATAGTGAATATTTTGGATTTCTCAAAGTATTTTTTTTGTAATCATACTATTTTTAGGTTGTAGGAACTGTTCTGACGTTTTTGGTTATTGTGGTACAATATGATCAAGCGCAAGCTGCTGCTGCTGCAGCCGCTGATAGACCTCCAGTTGCAGTGGAAGTTCCCAGTAACCAAACAATAATTGACAACTACTACAATGACGATGAGTATCCAGTCGATGAAGACAAAGAATATTAGAATCTTTAGTAGAAGCTAAAATTTTATATGATTGATTGTAAGATCATTTTAATCAACAATTTTATTCATTATTGCACCTGTACGAAGTATTGTTAACGAAATTTATGACAAATGTAATTAGGAACATACTTGATAACTGTCAATTCGAACAGCAAGCAAGGTACCTCAATGACCGAATATATACAAATCAATAGATATAACTATACTTGGAATTTGTAGCTTATGAAAAAGATTTCGACGCTCTCGAAATATAAGTATTTTCCAAGGTTTTTAGTAATTGTAAAATAAAATTAACGCTAGTTTATTCTTTTCAAAATAAATGTAAGGATATAGCAGCAAGCAACGTATAATTTGCGAAAACTACACACGTTGGATATACCGGGGTCACCAAAGTGGATAGTCTCTGGCGGATTCTCGGTTTAAAGTTGTTGTGTGTCGTTCTAGCTTGTTTTTGGTGTTTGTTGTCTTCTTTCTCTTCTTTCTCAGCCTGTGTTCGTCCACTGCTGGACATAGGCCTCTTCCAATTGTTTCCATGTATCTCTATCTCTGGCGGTTCTCATCCATGCGTTTCCAGCTATGATCTTCACATCGTCGATCTACGTCTTCTGCGGTCTTCCTATTCCTCTTTTGGTTTCTCGTGGTCTCCAATTAATTAGTATTTGTGTCCACTTTTCCCATTGCCATTTCAGTCTCGCCATACCATTTATAATGTCCGTCACTCTCGTTTTGTTGCGAATATAGTCATTTCGAATCCTATCTCTCAGTGTGATTCCCAGCATGTGTTTGTTGTAAATATCATTAATTACATGAAACACAATATGTGGCGTAACTGTATGTAAGTGATCGAATCTCGTTTGGCGTCACCTTTTTGGAAGAGGCCAAGTTATCCCCCCAAAGTTCCACTTGCTCGCGAATCTTCAAGAGACCGCTCACCTCGTTGGACCATGCATATTCAACTTTTACGAGAAATATACATACAGGAAGAACAGCAAAGATTTCAGAATAACAGATCAAGGATAGAAGTCTAACAACAAACTAAGAAAGCGAAAGCCACATCTGGAGGCCTTGGAGGTACGAGTACCTATATGATAGAAGAATTTTAACATGAGAACAAACAGTAAGTCAAAAACATATATCAAAACTGTGTTTCGGCAATATTGACACACACTATCGAAGCCAGGAAAAACACAAACTGAAAAAATAAAACAGAAATGAAAGTTGTACGGACAATAGCTGGTGAGACAATAAGATAGAGAGTACTCAATACAGAACTTTGAGAACTATTTAAAATATATGATATACTCAGATGAGAAAGTCAATGGAATGATCATAAAATGGGAAGAAAACTCCCAGTAATCATAACTAGAGATTAAAAATCGAGATAGGTATAACTAACGGAAAACCGTAGCAAACGGTGAAAAAACAGCTGCGCATCAACAAGAAGAAGCCAATGGCTTAACATAATAAGAAGAGAAAGAGTAAATATGGAAAACAAAACCAATATTTATTATGTATAAATACTCATTCTTAGAAAACATTTGAAAATATTAATAGCAGAATATGCTTTGTCAAACTTACAAATATAAAACACATCTAACTGGGATGTAGAAAACTGAGCCATATTTAAGAATATTGTGATATATACATTCCCGGACTATTGTGAAAATAGCTATACGAGAACAGAAGTCCGAAAAGTCCTCTTTTTCCACTTATGCGTTAAACATATTATTTTTCTCACTACCAAATGGGTAAAGTGATATTGCATTGTTAAAAAATGGAAAATAATGGAAAGTCTAATATACAGCTACCTTAGCAACAGATAAAATCAATACAAACGAACCGTATCTAAGGACAGAAAAAACTATTTTCCGTAGAAGGTCACTTTCCGCAGATGGACGTTATACACATATTTACTAGTATTAAGAAATGAGAAACCTTTTCAATTCTTCTTTAGTAAAAATTTTGGCCTTTTTCGAAATATAACCATCATTCGTTTTCTTAAGAAAGGGGGAGCCCCGAGGGCCCCCATAAAAAGGGGCGGAGCCCCTAAAGCCCCCTGGGAGAGCCCCGAGATTCCCCTTGAAGAAAGACAGATCCCCGAGGGTCCCCTTGGAGAGGGGCGGAGCCCCGAGGGCCCCCTTGAAAAGAGGCGGATCCCCGAGGACTCCCTTGGAGAGGGGCGGATCCCCGAGAGCGCCCTTGGAGAGGGGCGGAGTTCCGAGGGCCCTCTTGGAGAGGGGCGGAGCCCCGAGGGCCTCCTTTGGTCAGGTGGACGGCAGGGGAGGCAGGGACGAGGTGTGTAACAGAACGGAGTGGCCTAAAATAGACCTAAAAATGGTGGTAAATTGAATAGGATAGACCGCGTAATAGCGCGCGCAACCCTGTTTATAAATATTAATAATAATTAACTTCTTGGTAGTGAGAAAAACGTAATGCACAACGCGTAGGTAAGTTTCTTTTCTGTCTTCGGTCGTATTATGGACCTCAGCTCCGCTTCGGTCCACAAAAAACGACCTCAGACAGAAAAATTCACTTACCTCTACTTGGAGCGCAAATTACTATTTTCTCGGATCATGTTAAACCTAGAAATTAATTATTTTCTTCTTCTTTAACCAGTTATTATCGTTCATCTTTGGACACAGGCCACCCCTATCGTTTTCCACTGTTTTTCTAACTTGTGCCAGCTGTATCCATTTTGGACCTCTGTTTTTTACGTATTCAATCTCTAGCATGTTTGGTCGTCCCCTATTTTTTCTTCCTCCCCATGGCTTGCATTCATTGTATGAGCTATTTGACACACTTTTCTTCACCCATTCTAGCGACGTGTCATGTATAATTCGCTCTTGTCTTATTATTTTAGCTACGACGTCTTCTCACCTTATTCATGTGTTTCTTTTCATGTCGCGTAAGGATATACCCAGCATCAGCCGTATCCCTCTTTCGGCGATTCTAATTTTACTTACCACTGCTCTTGTTAATTGCCGCATTTTTGTGCCATACGTCATTGCTGCATTGATTAGTAATTTTCAAACTCTTCTAAACACTTTATCCTTGTTTTATTCTTCGTTTTAGCTGCTCTGTCTGTTTTAACTTTCCTTTGCTTATTTTTTGTTCTAAGTAAATGTAATTTTTTTCCTGCTCTATTTCTTAGTTGTGTATTGTTATCAGTCCTTGTATTTTTTTCTTTTTGTTCGACATCTATTTTTTATCTATATTTATCCTCAATTCCATTTTTCGACTCTGTATTTCTAGCATCTCTTGTAATTCTTTAAATTCGTTTGTGATCAGCAGTATGTCGTTGGTAAATTTTAAATTATTTAATGTTTCCTCATTTATATTTATTCTTTTGTTTTCCCATTTCACATCTTCCATTGCGGCTGCGAACAGTTTCGGATACATATTGTCTCCTTGTCTTATTCCTTTCTCAATTTTTATCTCTTTTGAATCTATTTGTAATTTAATGGCAAACGTAACATTCTTCTGTATGTCTTAGACCAATGTAGAGTATTTGATATCTATTTCCAGTTTTGAAGATCGTTCACTACACTCCAGTGTTCTACAGTCTACATTACTGAATGATTTTTTATAATCAGCAAAAGCTAAATAGATGGCCAGGTTGCATTTTGTGTTTTTTTCTATTCGTAAGCATAGTGTGTGGTTTGGAATTTCGTAGTTTTTACGAAATCCAGCCCGTTCCGATGGTTGATAATAATTAGGTTTATTAGTTAATCTTCTTGTTTCTTTTTTATATAGTAGTTTATACATTTGTGATAATAAACTTTTCAGTCTGTAATTTATCAGTTTTGTTGTGTCCCCTTTTTTATATATAAGAACCATTATTGCATTCCTCCATACTTCATGTATTCTTCCCTTTTCTATATATTTGTCGAATAGTGTGCAAATTTGTTTCTAAAACTCCTCTGCACCTTGTTTTATCAGTGCGCTGTTTATTTCTGGTATTCTTAGCTTGGGTATTCTTGATCTTTTATTTTTAAGTTCTGTTCATTTGTATATTCGAATTTATATAGATTTCCATAGAACCTTTTCACAATTTCCGTAATCTCATCTAAATTTGTGGTTGCTTTTCCGGCGTGGTGTTGCTAACATTATTACCTTTTTCTTCCCACAAGGAAAATCCCATTTTAGTACTTTAAGATTTACTTTATTTTCTATTGTTGTTTTAATTATTTCTTCTTATATCTTTTTTCAAAATCTTTTTTGTTGGCTTATGTAGGTCTATATATTTGTATGAGTTTCTTTCTACTTTCGTCACTTTCGTCACTTCTTTCTTCCATTAGATTTTTCGTTTCTTTACTTAACTTTTGAAACTTTTGTTTGGCTCTTTTCTTCAGCTGTCCCTGCTTTTCTCATAGTGTCTGTTATAGTTTTGCTTATTTCAAGTAAGTTCTCAGGGAGCTTTTGCTTTGTTGTTAGTTAGTATTGATGTTTATTTCTTTTTAACTTTAAGTGTCTGCTATATTTATATTGTGTTTTCAGTAAGTTTTTTGTTCTAGGTTTACATTATCATCACCCTACTTCTAATGAGTATGTGATCACTATTAGTAATACACCTATCGTATGAGCAAAAAAAAGGTTCATCAAAAAAGGTGCCTTTGAAATTTTGAAGACCTGTAGATTATAACACCAGAGATATTTGTTACTAAGTGAAGTTATGATTTTCTTCTTCTTCTTCTGCAAGCTTTGGAGATATTTTCGTTGCATTTGTTACGGAAAGCCTTGATCACAGCTATGATCACGTTGAGAAATTAGCCACTGTCTATAAAAGTCAGTGACAATAATTAGGTATTATGTTCTGGTTTTATAATACACATGACTTCCAAAGGCACTCTGATGAACTTTCTTTTTGCTCATACTATACTTAGTACTGTCACGTCCTTGATCATCTGTCTGTGCAATGCGTTTAATATCATCTATCACGTTTCGAGTCTTCCCGTCTGGACTTATCCACATCCATAATTTATTTTACGTTTTATAGAAGAACGTGTTCATTGCCAATGGGGCGTGCTCTCAAGAAAGTTCAGCAAAATGTCTCCACTGTCGTTTCTACTTCCCAGTCCCTGTTGCCCCACATTTCGCTCCTCCGGATCATTTCGTATGCTCAGTTTGACGGTAAAGCGCCTATTAACGTGTAATATATGCTTTTTTTTCTTTAGACATTTATAGATATCGGCATAATAATCTTCAATTTCCTCATCACTATGGTCTTTGGTTGGTGTATAACTACATACCTAAGCTTATATTACCTTTACATTGTATTTTTCTGAGATCTTATAATAAGTAGGCGAGTCTTTCCGAAGCCCTTCTGATGTCTGTTATATTACAATATTATTATTTATTATAAATTCTATACCTCCTATACTTCGTCAGTCGTTTCATCTGTGATAAAGAGTGTGGTCTGAGGAAATAAGTTGTCTACATTCTTCTCCTCTTCGTCTCACTTCGCTTAGGTCCAGAATGTTGCAGTTTATTTTACTGAGCTCTTATTCTAGCTCCTCCAATTATTCTTGTGTGATTAGAGATCTTACACTATATGTAGCTATATTGATTTCGGTTTGTCCCGTTCGTTTGTTATCTTTTCGAATTTATCCACCTAGAGTACTTCGGGGTTAATTTGTGTTAAAACGTTAGGCTTTTCAGGCGGCTTGGCAAGTTTTTTTATTTCAGTCGCACTTCTGGAGGCAGACGCTGTGCGCTGCTGCCCATTTTGAGTACAGGTGCAGCAATTCGTAGCTTATTCATCTGTCTTCTCTACCGTTGTGAGTATTTGTGATCTTTCGCTTTTAAATCCGGTGGCATGTTGTGGTTAGGAACCGGTAAAGTTATCATTTGAAGGTTGCTTCATCACCTCTGCTAGTTTTGGTCCACCCTGGGATTGTATTTTTCCGATACCTGATATATCCTACCACCCACCTATTCTTCACTTGGAGAGGCGCCCATTTGGGAATTTAATCACCCCGTTAAGGGATTGTTATTTTATTATTAATTGATAAATGTCAAACGTTAATAACCGTACCCGCCGTATTGTTATGTCCTGGAGTTTAGAGACGACAATAACAACGGATTTATGTATTTTGCGGACCGAAAACATGTTGGAAAAGTATAATTTTTCGTTAGATTGGAGAAAAAATTTTACTTAAAACGTAACTTGTATAGAGAGTTCCATACTATGCATACAACTGGAAGAAATAAAGAAACAATGTATTGGAGAGCATAGATGCTGGTCAGTGGTCAACCATAGAAGGAACTGTCAAAAATGGTACAAAAAATTAAAAATGGAAGAAGCGTATATAAAAAACTACGAAAATACATGTATTAACAGAAAATAAGAAAAATGAATCAAAACTGAAATTATAATGCATCTAGCTCGTAGTTTCTCTGATTGGAAAAAGTAAGGTTGAAAATATGTGGCATATTAAAAGTTCGTTCAAAACAATCTACTATAAAATAATCTAGTATAAAATAGTATTGTTTTTACTATAAACTAATACGTTTATAATGACTGACTTAAACTTGAGCTCATATATAGATCGACATCAAAAGTTTCAAGAAATGGGCCTGTAGTATAATTCAGCAATATGCAATTCTTCCCTGCTTTTATTCTGGGTCTTTCAAGAAAGCTATTACTTCTTTGTCATATTGGCATGACCTATTTCTTTATTATAATAAAATCAATCTTAACTTGCATTTAAAACTTAATAGTTAATAAAAACTTACACTTTTGAAACGTAAATTAGATTCACTTCGTGAACTCTACTTTGGAATAGCTATAAATGAAGGCTTGATTTTTGGACACGTTTTTCCAATACGGGTTCCAACGCCGACATGATGGCTTTAGTACCTCCTTTAGAATGGTCAAATAACCAATCATACCATATTTTAGTCTGTACAAAATTGATAAACCGCATTTATTTGGGTTAATCTCTTCAGAACCTTCTTGCAATTAAATTATGGCAAATACAAAGTAGCAGAACAAAAACTCTTTTCGGATTTTCTTAGCCATTGTGTTATAAAGTTCCAAGTTTTAGTTAGGTCGAAGGACAAATTGTATGTACGAATGTTAAATATTAAGATATATAAGGTGTTTTATTGGACTTTTTCCACTATCTCGGGTGGCCTAGTGGCAAGAGTGACAGAGTCGTACTGACAGCGATAAGTGGTTCCGGGTTCAAACCCCCCGGGTAGGCACGAGTGTACGTGAAAAGACGTACAAAAACAATCCTTTTCAGAACTAACCAGGAGTTCATTC